>WBMZ01001103.1:0-210340 GCA_013400975.1 Atrichornis clamosus
CGGCGGCGGCGGGGCGGCGGGGCCGCGCTTATATGGCTACGGCGGCGCGCTGCCGCCGGCCGCGCTCCTGCGCCGGGAACTCGCCGCGGCGGCATCAGGGGCTGGGAGCGCTGCGGTGGGAACGACCGTGGCTGGCGCCGCTCCTCTTCCCTCCCTCCATTCCTTCTCCTGCGCGGTGGGTTGCGCGGCGGTGCAAGTCCCGCGCCCGGCGTTCCTCCTCCTCAGTTGGCCGCCGCGGCGCGCACTGCAGATCGCACAACGGGAGAGAGACGATTTGACGCTGTGCCCCCCCCCCCCCGCCCCTCGTTTTATTTTGATTTAGTTTATTTTTTATTTTAATTATTGTTACCCGCCCCGTTTCTTTCCTTGCTCCGCTCCGTGGCCTTTGCCGGCAACAAGGACAGCAGTGCTCCCCGGGGAAGCCGGAGCCCTGCGGATGCGCCCGCCCGGGACTGGGGGAGCTGACTCGGAGTGGATTTATTGACTCGCGGTTGATTCCGAGCTGCCCGAAACAGCCTGGGTTGGTGCCCGTCTGGATTGCAAACTGAGAGGAGCAGTGAGAGACACACAGGAGGAGCCTCCGGCCGAAGCTGTGTCCTTTTTCCCCGACCCCTTTATTTCTCCCACCACCGTTTATTTTACCTTTTTTTTAAATTTTATTTTTTTACTCCTTCTCACGCGAACCTTAGACACTGTGAATGTGTATGGCGCTCTGGATCCAAATGGGAGTTGGCAGTTTTAGTGGCATAATCCAAGGCAGCCGGGAGACCCCCAGTAAGAGGAAGGACTGAGGCGTTTGCATTTTTGTGCTACTGCTGTTACTTCGGAGGTAGCTTGGATCTTACCTCTCAGGAGATATTCCTACATGCGAGTGGCATACATGACTCAGTAGATCTGCTTGCAGCTCTCGCCAAGTGCATCGTCGACTCCTAGTGTGTGATTTTAAATTTTTTTTTCATTTATTATTCTTTTTTCCCTATCAATCGTCTCAGCTGTTGGGATACCGGGCACCCACCCTGCTGTTGCTGCTCAGGTGCGGGGAAAGGCGCAAGGCGGAGTTGGCGAGGCTCCGGGAGGGACTCGGTGCCGCCTGCGACCATGGCAGCGCGGAGGCGAGATGCCTCCGCCTGGAAGTACTGCTGGGGAGCCGTGATGGTTTTATGCAGAACTGCACTGGCGCGGTCCATCGTTTTAGACCCCATATATTGGAATTCCTCTAACCCCAAGTAAGTTTCCATCCCGCTCCCGCCCCCCGTCTACCCGGGGGCTGGCGCTGTCCTCCGCGGCCGTGCGCGGGGGAGGGACGGGACGGTGTCGCAGGTCGGCCGCGGCTGCCGGGAGACACGGGGACGGGGTGGGGTGCGCTAGCGGTGAGCGGCGGCCGCAGGGGACTCCTGTCTGGGCTGGCAGCAGAATCCGGCCCTCCCTGGGGCGGATGTTCCGTGTGACGGCGGAGCTGCCTCGTCGGCCCTTGCCCCCGGCGGGAGGGTCCCGGGAGGGAGAGGTGGCCGGGCCGGGCCGGGGCGGCGGATCAGGAGCGGGCTGGGGAGTGGTACGGCGGTAGCAGGCTAAAACCTGCGGGCAGGGTCCGGGCTCGCCGGGCTGAAGCAGCGGAGGAGCTGGGCTGCACTGAGCTGTCAGGAAAGGGTGATACTCTTCAACTTCTCCGTCTGCAGATGCAAACTCATCCCATTGACTCCAGCGAAGTTACATCTGCTTATAACAGGGCTAAATTTGGTTGTGGAGTTGATGGTATCAAGGCACATGTCAGTGAGTAATGAACTAAGCATTACCCATCACACAACCATTTAGTGTCATTCTTCATTAACAAACCCAAGCAAAAATGTACATGCATTCCCAGGACTTCACTGTTAAAGCTCACTCTTATAGTAGAAGTGTATCTTTAAATAAAACTCCAACAACCTCTTTACTTAAACATACAGAATTACTACTGTTGGAAAGAGGAACTTTTCAAAAAGTGGGCCGTCCTTCTAAAGAGAAGTCTGAGGCAGTGATGAAAAGCAACTTCTACTTGTCTTTTGTCCCCTTGGATTTTTGACATACAACGTGGAAGTTGGCTTTGTTCTCTTGTGAGATCCTCTGAACTTTTGTGATTAAACCCACTAGTTTGGAAAACAAAAATAACGATAGGAAGAAGTAGTCTCTAATGAGTTCAGGGAATTTTAAACCAGAAATGGGTTAATATAATTTCTTTAAATGCATGCTCTATCTTCAATTATATATATTTAAAATCAAGTAATCTGCCGTGTGTTAATTGAATTTAAAATTTCCCATTAAGTCCAGTAAGTACACATCTTGTTTTCCCGGGGGACTTTGCAGAGGAAATGTTAGGTGGTGTTGAGACAGGTATGAATGGAGTATTTCCTGGATCAGGGATTAATCCTGCGTAGGTGGTAGGATCTCTAGGAGTTTGGTGAAGATTTCAAAGTTTAAATTAGGAGTAGCATCTCAAGTTTACCAAGTAACCTTGTCTTACAGTCATTATTATGTACTGTTGTTTTCACTGAAGGAAAAAAATCGCTACAGATTTCTGCCTGTATTTTTTTAATAGTGTAAGTACTTGTGCTATTTCTGTATGATTTCTTTACCGAGAAGGTTTCTGATCCTTCTTAGAAAAACCAAAAACCAAAACAACAACAAAAAAAAACCTGGCAGGAACGCTGTGGAGTGCTCAATTCAGCGTCTTTATTTGTAATACTGATTGACAAATGCTTATTTTGTATATGCACCAGGTGGGAAGCCTGTTAAAATAAACTTCAGCTCCAGTCACTGGCTGAGCACTTCTATGATGCCACATAGCTAAAGCCTTTCCCTGGTTTAAGAAAGGCACGGCATCACATCAGAGGATAAAGCGGCCAGGCCGGTTATAAAGCGGGCTTTATACGGCTGTTCGGGCTCTCGAAAGGCAGAGGCTGCGAGCCGGGGTTGCATTGCAGGAGTGGGCCTGCTGTGCTGGTGGAAAACAGCCTTGGCTTGGCCTTGGAGGAAGGGGAAGGCTTTTGCATCTCGGCCTTAGCTGGGTTTATGCCTACAGAGGTCACTCTTCCAAAGCAGAAGAGCCGGCTGCTCTGGGCTCTCATCCGCCAGCCCCAGCCTGCTTTCGTTTTTTTTTTAACTTACCTTGATCGCTTTTATTAGCCATCAGTGAAACGAAAGCATCCGAGCAGCTGAATTCAACCCATCTCACAGAGCCTGGGGATATGCTTCTTTTGTCAAACACGATTTGTGTTTCTATTTAGTTAATTCTAAACTGTTTGATTACAAAAAAGGTTTGAATGTTGTTAATGGTAGATCTAATGATAATATCTAATTACTTTTTCAACTTAAATGCACGCTTAAAAATAGGTTGTGTTGCTGATGTAATTGAATTTTCTTGAGTGATTCATTGGGGCTTAATCACCACAGTGAAGAAGTACACTATTAAAATTAGTCTTTTCAATTGCTGGGGCTAGTGATTTATAGGCCACTTGGAGGCCTGAAGTTTGAGCAGGCTTGCAAATGCATTTCTGATATTGCTGCTGGTGAGGCAGCTCCACTTCTCAGAGCAGGATTTCTTACTAATTCTTCTCACAGTTGTTCGCCTGAAGGATCCTGAATAATTTCTCCTTAGATAAGGTTGTCCTCACTCTGGATTCAAACTGAATGTTAGCTTGGGAAGTAAAGCTGTTGAATAGATCTTGGCATGGTATAATAAAGCTCCTTCCTAGGTTTGAAATAATAACTATCTTTGGTGCTGGCTAATTTATTCAGGGAAGCTGTGCATTTAACTCTATTGAAAGTCTCAACACATAAATCTGCTGAACAGGTAGGCAATTAAATGCTTGGAGAAGTTGTTAGGTTAATATAAAGTATGAAATAATAAATTTTACGTTAAGGTGAACATATAAATGGAATTGGTTTTGTGCTGAAGTCTAGAGGTTATAATTTCTAGCAGGTGGCTGGAATGGAGAGCACACGGTAGCTATTTGAACACCGAGCTCCCTCCCTTGTTGCCCCCTTCCCTTTTAGAGATCTGCTTTTACTGCCTTGACCAAATCATGAGATTGAAGTGACCTCCTTAAAATAATTATACCTGTGACTTTATTACTTGGGAAGTTAAACATCATTGTTGCAGGTGGTCGCTGTAGACTTTACAGACTTACCATCTGAAGAACTTTACATCACCTGATCTTGAAAACACAGAGGAAAAATTACTGTAGATTTAACTCCTGTTGACACTTTTTAACGTGAGACTTTCTGCCTGTGTTGTTTCTGCCAAGACAAACAATTTATGTAGATAGCATGGACTACCTCAGTTTCACCTCACAAGGGCTCAGCACTGCCTTTGACACACAGGACCACACGTGGTGTTGTGGGGTGCCTTTTAGTAGAGAAATCTCATTGAAAAAAAGCTTCGCTTATGTCTTAAGTGTCACTATCCACTGCATGCTTATAGGCTGGCGAGCAAGGCGGTTCTCCTTAGTAACATGTGGAAGGTTATCCTCATAAGTGGTGCCTTTGACACTGATTAAGTTAGATTATATAGCTGTTTTTCTCTCCCTCTGATAACCAGTTATATATGGGATATTTCACAGCCCGCCTCTGAATGAATGCTAACATGTCAGAAACTGATAAAATAAACTACAATTGATGACCCTGTTAAATGTTCTATTCAGTAGCAGATAGACTAGTCTGCTTCTCATTGTATCTGAAATTCTTATTTTTGTAGGTAAACAAATGCACATTCACTACCGATTGAATAGCCCCTTGAACTATGCTCTGCAGTTTGCATTTGGGTTAATCTTGTCGGTTTTAATACAGAGAGAAAAAAAGGAGAAAGCACCAGGGGTGAAATTGTTAGTGCTTTCACATCCACATTCCTCACATTTTGTCAGGATGATAAACTGTAGGTAATGGACAGCCCTTGTTTCACAGGACGGGCAAGCCAGCCAGAGCACAAAGAGCTTGCTAAAACGATATCACACAACATGTTTGGGAGCCTCTCAGCTAGACAGGAATTTATTTGGGAGTCCTGTGGCATGGGACCGCACTTTCTAACCTGAGCAATTACAGCTTCAAGCTGAAGAAACAAGAGAGGAGGGTTAAAATGGTTTAAACACATGCTCTTAAATTGTACCCAAAACATAGCTGTTGACACTTGGAGTGCTAATAGAAGGAGCAAGTGGTGGCTTCCAGTCTGTTTGATATCTCTTAACATTTGTAGACAGGTCTCTGAAGCACAAGTGAATTAGCAAAATGAATTCAGAATAAACTGAAGGCTGATTTCTTGAGCTGGTTATTTTCCCCAGCCTTTTGTATGTAGACTATAATTGCTATATTATTTATAGTAATTACCTTAAAGCATGTTATCTGTAAGCTGTGCTACGTTATTTCACTTTGTTTAATGAAGTAGTTGCCATTAGAAAGGCAGTGACTAAAAGTCATGCTAAAATCACTTTAAGTTCTCCCTCTTCCCACACACAAAAATGTCTCCCTCTCCTCCTCTTTTTTTTTCTTCCTTTATTTTCTCTTCCCCGTTTTGTTGTGAGGAGATCACATTGCTTGAGGTGTGACACTCTGGGTCGTCTCAAATTCAGCCAAGGTTTCTGGCGTAGGCAGTCAGCAGAGGAGCTGAGGTGAGGGCTCCAGCACGCTGGCAGAGACAGGCCTTTCAGCCCTGCGCAGCAGCCACAGGCAGGCCTCCTTTGGGGACCTTTTTTTTTTTCTTTAGGATCTGCTCTTCATGCATCGTGCAAACCTGCAGTACTTGAAATTGCTTGTTGCAAATGAGAAGAAAGTATTCTTCTGAGAAAAAAATAGTGATTAAAATGTTATTCATGTGTGCCTAATGTCTGTCTGCCTTGGCTGCTGACATAAAGAAACCTGTTTTTCTGGTCATTTATCATACATCTACATGGATTTGCTTATGAGCTCATTCTTTGTGAGGCGTTGTGGAAACTTACACAGGAATGTTAAACTGCTTGCAATATTTTGATTAAAATACTCTGTGCCACAGAATATAGACTTTTAACCAGCACACTGTTGTCTTGAGGGAGGGGAGGGTTTTTTGGGGGGTGGGGAAGGGAGCAGAGTTTGTGGGGGAGTTGCATGAAAAAGCAGAGGAAGGGAGGATGGCAAATGGACAGTGTTAGAAGAGCTTGGAAAAAACTCCTGTGGCTTCATTGTCTCCTTAAAGCCAGAGAACACAAAGACAAATGCAGTTCAGCCTTTCTCCCATGATGGAAAATGTAAACCGTTGACACAGCTCCCATGTTTAACTTGTTTAATTCTCATTTTAAATTCAGTACTATACCGGCCGTGTGAACTCTGAAGATTTCTTTAGTAATCCATTTTGTAGTTCCGAATCAAAAACAAAGTGAAAAGGTCTGACACAATTTGCTTTTATTTTTAGGCAAATCAACCCTGGTCATAGTTAATAAGGGGATTACAACCCAGACTAGGTCTTTACAGATGTAATGTAAATCAAGGGCAGAGTATAAAGAAACTGATCCCTTTTGATTGAAGTATGGTAAAAAGGCATAGAGAAACTAGCAGCAGTAATCTGATTGTATGGCAATAAAACCACCATTTTCTGTCTTTCAGATAAAAATAATGTGGTAAATCCATGCAGTTCATAAGATGTAAAGGCAGATAAAGGGTGATGCCATGGCAACATATAGATTAGCTTGATGTTAGAAATGACACGTCTCTGAAAGGGGTGTTATAAACTAAGGGCCTTGCTCCGGGCTGTAAGGTATTATGTGAGAACCGCACAAAACTTGGGGGCCGGGATTAGGAAGTATGAAAGGCCCACTTGTGGCTTGGGGTGGTTGAAGCAGTGAAGAAAAGCTGCTCAGTTCTTGCTCATTGGTGGTGTATAATATGGTAAAGATAGATTTCATTTACTGCTTTTTGCCTAGATGGGGGCTGATGAAAACTTGAGATGGCTGCAATTGTGAGGTGTGGAAGATTTTCCTTTTTAACTCCTGCCCTAGCAGCAGCTTTTCTGAAGAATTGGCTGCAGTTGGGGTTTGTTGCCTTAATCTATTTGGGCTTCGGGCAGGAGCATGCTGGCAAGGCACAGAGAGCAGAGGGGATAGGTAGGACTGGGGTTATCTGGAAGGAAAACAGAGACCTTTTGATTTGAGCTGTTTCAGTCTGTGGTCTCCATCTCACACTCCATGGGAGCAACAAAGATAAACATGCTTCATTGTCTGTGCCTTGGCCAGGTGATACTTAAGCATCTCTTGTTTTTCCCATCCTGCAAAAATATAAAAGAAAAAAAACCCAAAAAAACAGAACAACCACAAACAAACCAGCATCCTTTCCTATTTACAAGTCAAGCTGCAGATAACCAAATGGATCTGGCTCAGTCTCTAGGTGGTGTTTATTTCCGAAAGGCAGACTGAAATCTAGAAATGAATGAGATAAGCATCTGCCTTCCCCCATTCCCCCCTTCACCCCTCCCTGGCCAACTTACAATCACTGGGATGAGTTTGCTGTCAGCCCCCTGAGTTCAGCTGGCAGACAATTTAGCCATTGTTTTATCATTTATTTTAAGCGATCTGCAGCTGTAAAGGTAGTAAAACACCTCTCCTAGTGCAGCTACTTGGATTTGTTTCTTCTTGCTTTTTCTCTTAAAGAGCCTTTTAAATAGTTAATACTTGCTTTTCTACCCAGCTGACAACCCTGAACGCCCACAACTTAAAGTCAGCATTACATTGCAAATCGGGTACGATTCAAATGAGAAATATCTACTTTATTGCCTGTTCATTCATCTGCTAAGGCGGGGGGGGGGAAGAAAGCACTCTGCATTTGTTAGGCACAGTCTAGACACAAGGGGAAAAAACACCGAAGCCTACAATAACAGTCGTGTCTTTCTTTAGTGGGAATGAGCCTGGGATGAGCTCGGCAAAATGGAATTCATGCTGTTTGTTTGGCAGTGGCTCGAACACTTTTAAAGTGGGTTGGGTTGTTTTTTTTTTTGTTTGGTTGGTTTGTTTTGGTTTTCCCAGTTGTTTTGGGTTTTTTTTTAATGTATAAAGATGTTAAATAAATGCTTGAATTTATCATTCTTACCCTATCCCATAGTATGCTGGAAATGTTCACAGTTCTATCTGAAAAGGGAACTCCAGACCCCAAACTGTCAAGCTGCTGATGCTGACGTGATTTAACAAATGAAAAATAAACAAGTGCATATAGGGAACCGAACAGATTGGCAGAATATAGGGAGCCTGAAGTGCTCAGATGGGTTTCCTGTCTTGCAGCTTAACCGTCACAAATCTATAGCAAAAGATCCAGTTCATTTGCTGAAATTTTCCAAAGCACAGGGGCACCCTCAACTAATTTACAGGCTGGTCACATCCAACCACCTTGCATTCTGCATTTGACAATGATTGCTAATGGGCCATTCAACTAAAGTATTTGCTTGTTAACAGGGAACAGAGCATGATAAATGTCCAGCAAGCTTGCGGCCTCCTTCAGCTTTTCAAATGCAGACTGGTGCATATTTATGGCAGGCAAATGACAAAGAGAGAAGCTGAATTACTCTGGCCTTATGCTTTCTGTTCGAACAAGGGTTAAAGTAATTAAAGAAATAATGCAAAAACCGATGTCCTTTGTTTGCCCACCATTATCCAACATTTAGCTTTCGAACCTGCCTGTCATGTCACATTTCAGAAATGTCCCAGATAAGGCCGGCCAGGTTTGCCAGGACACAAGGAGAAATGGGGAATCCACAGAAAGCATCCTGAACAGGTGCACCCCAGCTCTTCCTGTGCCCAGAGTCATTCCTCTCCAGGGTCCCGTCTTCTGAAGAAATTTTCACTGATACAAACTCGAAGGTGTATTCAAAACACAAGAGATTTTGCAATTTGCACTCCTGTTCCCTAATTGGGAAAAAAACCCCACCAATCAACACTGAACAGTTTGAGAAAACATGTACATTGAGCTCAGTATGTTTCTGAAAGCCAAGTATGAAAACAAAATGGCAGAACAAAAAACAGTGTTTGCGTTGCTTCGCCACCCCCAGATCTTAAGACCTGACACAATAAAGCATGCACACAGAAATTTCCTAAACTTGAAGTGTCTTCAGTGTAATTTTTAATTATCTGGGGGTTTTTTGTCGTTGTTATCATTTTTGTACTTGTAAATTCAGGTTTAATCTTAGCCTATCTAGCTCCTGTTCAACTCCATGAAAATACCTCCAGTGATTTCAGTGAGTATTGCGAGTCCTGCAAGGCTGCAAGGGCTTTACATTATAATTGTTTTTTCAATATAGGCAAAACTTAAATTTTCTTGTAATGAAAAAAATCTATCATTTTGCTCTAGTAAAGAGAACATACAGATTTTTTTTTTCCTGTTAGCTGTGATGCACAGAACTTTCCTTTGATGTGATTATGTACATTGTCAAAGACAGCAAATAAGGGCAGGACCTCTATCTTTTTTGGCAATCCTGGCCAGCCAACACCCAGTGCTTATTGCGGTATCAGCATGATAATTATAATGCAGCCGATTTAAACTTTGATGTAATAGTCTATGCTTTCTTCTGGTTTTAAACGTAAGTTCCAAGCCAAAAAAGATAAAGGCTGGTAGAGAATTATGGTGCTAGGTGAATCATTCCTGATGTATGACATATCATAACTATAAGATGGGTTTCCTACCTGTAATATTCTTCTAAAATGTCTCATGGGTGATGGCTAAAATGGGATTTACAAAACTTTATTTAGTAAGATCAGGGCTTTGTACACATTAGAGCAAAGTCAAGTTTTACATGTGTCAACAGAAAATGAGAAATTATGTGGCTGGTTTTACACAGCAGAATAGGTTAGCTGGTAAAATTATGTTAGGCTGAAAAATTTGTGATGCTGCAAATTACTTCTCACTGTTTTGTTAGTTTATGTTTGAATAGTGCTTTTACTTAGGTACCCAAACCAGAGAACAGCAGTGGGAAAAGTGACCACTGCAGAGGGAAATGAATTTTAAAGCTCATAATAGTTATTTGAAATCTTGCTATCATTATTATTATTGTTAGTTAAAGCCCAGCCTCACTTGAATGCTGTTTTATTTTGGATTGGGAGTTCTGCCAAACTCCAGCCTGTCAGAGCTAAGAAGACTCAAATCAAGTCCAGGCCTATTTCTGCAGCAAACGGGAATCCTGGCTCCTTGCCTGTGGATTCATTCAGGAAGACCCATCTGGCTTTTGATGTTCTGCAAGTTTGAAGCAGTTTGTTTAAGGAACCTATGCAGCAAGCACTGGTGGAAGCACACATAACTGCGCTTCTTCTGACTCTTCGAGTGGTGCATCGTTTCGCAGTTTCATTTTTGCTTGGTGCTCGCCATCTGCTTACCTACTGCCTGAACAGCAGTTGGTTTCTATACCTGACTGGATAAAAGTGTAAATTTGGAGTTGGGAACATCTTGACTCCTTTTGAGGATTTGCAATCCCATAGCGTTCTCTGTCCACACTTCAGTTGCTTTCTTCATGTTTAATTAATTTCAGTTTAGTTGAGAAGCAGTCTAGCTTAATCACTGCACAACCCTTGACCTTCAGGTTTTGGGGTTGGTTTCCTTTTCCAGGGAATTTCAGCTATATAGATTAACTGAACAGGGAAAGTCACATTGGCAGAGAAGATTACTAATCTGCATGAAAAATATTTTAAAAGATGATTTTGAGAGATAATGGTTGTTCTTTCTATCAGCAGTTTTCAAGCACTTCTTGAAGAAAACCAAAAGCCAAATCTCAAATTTATAGCTTAAAATAGTGTTTTCAGTTCTTTGGAATGGTGTGTGACACCAAGGCAAGCAGGACTGCATTGTGCTTCTAGGATCTGACTTGGGAAACTGTCCTTATTCAGAAGAGCTCATGTCGGGCATGTGCTGAATGCTGAATATTTTTGCTGAAGCAGGACGAATTTAAGCATGAGCTGTCTTGAACCATGGCCAGAGTGAAGAGGTTTTTTGGGGTTGGACAAAGAGAGATCTCTCTGAAGTTCCATTGTTTTTTGGGGTTTTTTTAATCAGAAAAGGATATCAGAAGCTACAGCCCTGTTGGCATTTGGAAAGAGATACATAGCTAGCCATTAGTCAGTGTGGCCGTACCAGTGCTGATCCCTTGTGCCTGGTGGGAGCTTGAGTGGGTCCATCAGCTGTGCCTCTGGAGTCTGGCTGCACAGGTAGCTCTGCTGGAACTGAGTTTTCTGTGCTCTTTTTAGATCACTATTTGGTGTAATGCCAGCAGCATGCTTCCACTGGCAACTGCTCCCTGAGAGTGATCAGGCTATTCCCAAGAGTCCAGGTTTCCCCACCAGGAGAGGACCAGGTTTGCAAGGGGGCACTGTCTGAGACTCCCTCTGGAAGAGGCTCAACCAAATGTCAGTATCTCATGAGTGCAGGGCAGTGGGTTAAAACTGAGTGTCTGGATCTCCTGTTGTCCCCAGCTTTCTGCTGAGCCCCTCTGATGGACTCTTCCATCTGGGGCAGGGATGTCAGTCGTGTGTCAAATGCACTTCAAGACATTTACAGAGCTTTTTAAACTACTTCAGCATCAGTTCAGCTTCATTTTAGAGGGTCAGACCTTGCAGTGGGCCAAAAGCAGGTTCTCTGTAGGTGAGTTATTACTACTTCCTTGAAGGTAGTGGCCATCCAGTTTTATTCTGCTTCTGCAAGTCAGTCAAACTTTGGAAAAGTTGATACTTTATGTAAGAACTTAAGATCTCCACGCTTGTGAGTGGCTGAATCTTGGGTTTAATGTGAGAAGTAAGTGCAGACTGATAGTAGATCTCCCATTTGGATTTTTGTTCAAGATCATTTTCTCCTTGGCATAAAAATGATTTGCCAAAATAGTTTATTTCTAATATAATGTTGTTACTGATTTGGTGTAATTTTTCCTGAAAGTTGTGTGTTAACAGTTTGTTCTACTTCCAGTGTTTAGTTATGCAGGCAAATGGTATGCCATAATACATTTTCTAACAACTGCAAAGTAGATGAAGTTTTTTCTTTGAATTTGAGATATAATCACCGATTATTAATGTCTCATCATCTAACAAGACTGTCCCCGCCCTCTTTTATAGACTTGCTTGGAGCATGTCTTGAAACAAGACTGTACAGGTGTGAGCAAACTGTAGTTAAGAGGAGGAAGACTGCAAACTTTGGTTGGCATCCTTATATTGTGGCTGACATAAGACATTTGTTTTTCTAACAGGAATGGTGGAGAAGAGCACAAAATAGCACAGCAATAGAACAATCTGGTTTGCACTTTCTGAAAAGTAGTTCTTTGGCAAATGCCAGCTGCTCTCTGTTAGCTTTCTAAAACCAAAAGGCTTTAGTGACTTTGTGAGAAACACACATGGTTTGGTTTGCCTTTCTGTTCCATGCTAACTACTGCTCTGCAACTTTTCAATGAAGTGCCATCTCTCTTGGGTTTGGCACACCCTGCCTCTGTGAGCAGAAGTCAAATACAGCAGTGGTCTTGCGTTACACTGAATTCACGGCACAGATTTTTTAAATTTTACTTTATTTTTTTTCCTAAAACTCAAACCATATAAATACCTGATTATCTGTGCCGTGAGAGCAAAGAACTACTTTAATATTCCCAGTAGCATATTTTGAACAACAATTCTTTAATTAAAACAACATTGGTCTCTTCCTGTATTTCATGGCTAGCAAATGAGAGAAAACACCAGTGTTAATATCAAAGGGAGTCAGTTTTCATTACAGTAATGGTTCAATTGTGCAATGCTGTAGGCACTGAAATTTAATATTATTGTGACTTGTATTGTAATTGTAAGATGACAGAAGAAAATGGATTAAGTTTAAATATAAGTGTACACAGCAGCACATGGACTTTGTCAAATAGAAGCTGAGGATTGGTACAGGATGGCTCCCCCTTTGGTTCTGTCATAATGAATTAGTATTTTGTAAATAACTGGCCACTAGACTATAGATTTATTACCTTTTGCAGATCTATGTGGACACACACAGACATACATTGATTCTGTACTGACTGTAATTGCAGTATGGAGTTGCAGAACGGGTTTATGCCTGTAGGCTTGCAGGGTATTTGAATGTCTAGGCTTCTTGTCTTCACCTTTCATGAAAATATTCTTGCCTGCCAGTTTGTGAAGTTTTGTTCTGAAGGATACACCCATCCTTTCAGTTCAGGCATTGCTAACATATGCATGGCCTCAGACTGGAAAGCCCTTTGTCATCCTGATGAATAAACTAAATTCAAGTTGCAGATGCTCTTTGCTTTAGAAAATTATGCTACAGAGACAACTAGTGTTAATGAGCAATATCCCCCTCTTTTCCAGTTGCCCATAAACATGCATATTACAATGGAAGACTGTAATTTAAAGCATCCATTACTGATCTCTTCCATGGAAGATTAAGGACAATGAAAGCTAGATTTTTCATTTGTTCGCAGGGTAGGCAAGTAGAAGATGTCCCTAAAGCAGTGCCTGATAGCGTTCTAGTGGCTAAACATGATGCTCTGTCGTTTTACCCCATATCTTCACAGTGTTTCTCATGAATGTTCACATTGAAACCTGTTCTAATGTTAAAGTGCAAAAGGGGGCAGTAAAGTGCTATCCAAAAAAAAATGTTTATTTTTATGGGTACTTTTTGTGGCAAAAGTTGCATTTCTCAATAGGCTTATAATCTCCCGTAGTAAAGTAATGATCACAAGAATATCTTCTGTTTGAAAGGCTTACAAATGTTGCCAAAGCGTATCATTAAGTGTTGTGGAAATAATGTTTGCCCTGTGTATTTCCATGTGCTTCTGTCCTTTAATGGAGTCCAGAGACATGCTACAAATTTGGAAGGAATCGAAGGCAAGAGGCTTTTCTCAGATATATATAGGACATAGCTATATGAAGCACTTATGAAAGAATTCCAACTTTGCTAATCATGTCTGATTCTCATGTTGTGCATTACTAGCACCACGTTTCTGGAAAAAGCAAAATGAAAAGAATGCTGAGGCTAGGGGTTTCTGCTTGAAGTACTAAAGTGTGTAGTGGTGGCATGGGTCAAGAGTTGGGCTCTCATCCAGACCCGTATACATCATTTGTCAAGAGGTAACTAGAAAGAGCAACTAATTACAATGCACCTACTGAGTGTTTTTTCTTTCAGAAATTCTTCAGAATAAGCCATTTATACAGAGTGGCTGCTACTTTCCACTGCAGCCACTTGCAGTTTTTAAACTCTATGCAGAAAGCACATTTCAGCTGAAATGAAATAAAAAGGAGAATGTGCCTATGTGTTTCCATGCTAGTGCATGAGAGCAAGTGAGCAATGATTCCATTTGCTGAAGCTAAGTCCAGCACTGTTGTGAGGTTCATATTTCTGCAAATGCTGATGAAATGTTAATATAATACACTTTAAAATAGAACATTGGTCATATCCATCCCCCTTTTTTTTTCCCCCTTACTTAGAAGACTGTCGTGAAGCACATTAGTGGTTCTTTTGTGGTAACAGGAATTGATTTAGTAAATGGATCAGAATTCTCTAGTGCTTTAAGTACTTTAAGCAGAGCAATAATGGCTTTCTGCACATGATACAAAAAGTTAATTGCTATTAATAGTGCCTTATGTGGAGGTCATATATATAAACTGAATATAAAATCTATATTTTTTGGAAAAAATTCCTAAATCAACTTTAGTAAAAAACTGGATTGTACGTATTTTCAGCATTTCAAGCCTTACCCTTGTGGTAAGCGTTTGGAACCAGGCTTCACGTTCTTGTGCAAAAAAACTCATTGCACAAGAAGACAGATAGTTGTTTGCTCTCAGAAGTTTTTAAGAGCAGGGAAAAACATGCTTAATTTTATGGGAGGAAAACCAGGCATTTTGCACCCTGGATTTACCGGGGGTGGAGGGGTAAAGCGCAAGTTGGTTTGAAGGTTTTAGTTACGTAAGTGGGTTTTTTTATTTGTTCTGTGAATGAGAGCCAAAGCAACAAGGAAAAGGGCAACTTTCCAGCAAAACTAAACCATCTCTCCCAGGCAGAGATGACATCCGATGAAACAGACATGCTGCCCAACAGCAAAGCCCTTCTGGCAGCTGCACGCCGGCGGCTGAAGGCAGGACGCTGCCTCTGCTCCCCATGGTGGGCTGGGGAAAGGGGGCTCCCGGTGCCCCTGTGTCTGTGGTCACTCCAAGATGCCGTGATCCCAGACTGAGGTGGCATGATTCTGTGGACGGGGACTGCAACGTGACCTACGTCTGCTGGAACCCAGGACTGGGGTAGCCTTGAAGGAGTGTCTGCAGCATTTCCTTTGGGTTCTTTACTTTTTCTACAGAATGAGATCACATCTGTAACCTCGTACATCACAGCTTTTAAGGAACAAGATTTTCTCTTTGAATGTCTACAATAAGATATATTTGGTGCTGGGTTGCAGGTGACCTTCTCTACATGTGAAGGATGAAAGGGGTATGGTTTTGCCAAATACCATGTCTTAGCTGCAGGATTTGTGCTCTCTCCAGTGTAAGGCAGCTTTAGACTTGTGGCCATTCTAAGCTGAGTGAAAAAGTGCCTGTATTTCTGCAACAGCAGTAGTCATAAGAGTTATTTGTTGAAGGAAGCTCGTGACACATCTTTCTAGGAGACCAGCTAGGGCTTTTTCTGATATGTTTGGAGACAAATGGTGTCTGTGGGTGTCTGTATACAGTAGAAGCTCTGTGCCTTTAGAACTGTGATGGTACAATTTGACTGTCAAATCCTGCAGGTCCATGCAAAAAAATGTTTCCTTTGGAAGAAGCATATGTACTCTTAGCCCATCCTTGGTTTACACCTAGTAGAAATCACTTGTATTTTAAATGCTTTCCTCTAGTATTTTGCTAAAGTTAGTGCAGTGAATGGATAAATGAAATGGCTAAAATTTCATACATGTTTCTCATTCCCTGTCCACTACAAATTTTGGGAAAAAATAATAATGCTACAGAATCACTCTTGTGTAGGTTATTAAGATTTCAGCTGCAAACATATTGCATCGTTTTGCCCTGCTGAAGTCAATGGAAATCTTGCACCTGATTCCAGGAAGAATAGGTCCAGGAAAAGGCACCAAGAATGGTGCCCATTTGCACGGCTACTTGAGACACATGAAATGGCCGCACCACTGGCATTTTGTGTCCTGCACTGTGGTGAAAACAAAATAAAACCTTTACCATTCCCTTTTTCAGTGCTCTGCAAGCATTTTCCTCAGGTAGTCTGAAAGAAGGTGTACTCCTTTGGAGGTGAGGAAGGTTGAGGAGAGTGAGGTACCCCAAACCCCAGAATGGAGATCAGCTACGGTTTCAGGGGGTTGCTTCAAAGAATTCATGGTCTTACTGCAGGTTTTATTGCAGGGGAGCCCGATCACACGTTTTTCCCTTACAGCAGAAGTGAGAAATACAAGAGCTGCAGCTTTACCAACTTGTGTTATAATATTTTATAATTTGGCTTTGTATACTGTGGTACTTGCCATTAAAGATCTTAGGGGATGAGCATGAATATATTTGTTTATTTATTTGTTTGAATTCCATTTAGTTTCTAGCCTGCAAGTCCCATTAATGCTACTAACCATTCCTTACATGAATGGTTTCATTAACTGTGTGGAAAAATGTTACATATAAATAAAGGTTAGCAGATTAAACTTTTTGAATTTTATTTAAATTCAAAAACCTTGCTGTTTAGCATGTTCTGTAAAACTTTGCTATAATATTAAAATGACTTAATAAGACTGCACTGGTAAAGAAGTGCTTCCCAAATTCACTTAAAAGAATTTTAATAATATGAAATGCTGTCATTCTTTTGCTTTCAAAGTTTCATTTGCTAGTCTGTGTATAAAGCCAGTCTGTCATCTTGCTGTGTCACACTCTGGTATTTTTTCTTGCAGAGAGTTCACGTAAGCATAGTGCCTTTCTTCTTCACCGAATTATGTACCCATTTTGAGACAGACTCCACATTAATCTTCTTTTGATGAAGCTTGTTTTTCTGTCTGTCCACAGCAGTTACTGATCCTATTCTCATTCAATTCATGTTCACTTAACCTATTAAACTGGAGTGAGATGAGTCCTATAAAATCACTACTTCTGCAAAAAAAGCATTTCAGTTTTACGGCTGGGTGTATACCTTACATTCACATGGCATATCTTTGTATGTTATGTTGAATATGACAGAAACTAATGTGAAAGCTTTGTATAGAGCTTTTGCAGAGAGCTCTGGTCTATGTTTTTGGATTTTATTCAGTTCAGTGGTTTTGGGAATCAGGAAACTAATTTTCATCATAATTATCCCGCTGCTACTTCACTGAAATCACTAGCCTGTGCCTGAAAGTTCTATTTGCATTGCATCAAGCTGGTAGGACTTTTGCCTTGCTTAAGTATTTTTCCTGTGGACAGGGTGATATTCAAAGTATTAATGCTGTTACTTTCTCAAAAGTCAGATGATGAATAAATATTCTTTTTAATAACCATTCTTTTTAAACAGTAGGGACTTGTACATGGAATGTAATTCTGTATTCTGTTTCAGTTTGCAGTTTTGCAAGTAACGGACTAACATACTGTGTTATTAGTATTTATGATATTTCCTTAATAAAACTTTTCAATGAATAACTTTATAGTTAGGCTGGTAGTTAAACTTCATAAAGTTAAGTGGGTAGGAATCCCCAGCAGTAGGTTTCAGACTGCATTTTAAGAAGCATCTTGATTGTTCACATTTTTGGGATTATTTCTGTGACATTAATTTAAAGCTAACTGCCTACACCAATTAGTTCAGGTAAGTTATTAAAGCACAGAAATCTGGCACTGTTTCCCCAGTTAAATATACAAGACTTGCATCAAGTACTAACACGCTTTGTAAAATCATATTTACTTTATAATTACTAGAATATAGTTAAAGCTAAATGTGCATAGATATATATATTTATAGTATATGTACATATATATATATATGTGTGTGTGTAGTTTGGCAAGTTGGAAGGAACCTGACAAAACACTTGGTTGCATCACTCAATACTGATTAACAAAATTTCTTAAGCATTTATTTCTGTAAGAATTTTATCTGTTGATAATTTTACAATTTCAGAAATGACTGTGTACTAAGAAACTGTAGAATATTCTCGGTGAATAAGAGTGTGGGCAGGTTAAGTCCTACTTTCCTTTTTTTTTGAGAATTTGCTATTATGAGGTTAGGCAGGTTTGAGTGCTTATCATTAAGCAGAATTCCTTTGTAATTTAATATGGTTGAATGTGTTGAGTTTCTCTGAACAATAAGTAAATTCTTAAGAAATTAGTTGGAAACTATGCATAATACACGTTTTATCTTTTATAAAATTTTGCAATCAAATTTAACTTCTTGTGGACTTTGCCCAATAAGGTTACATTAATGCCAGGAACTGCTGCTGAGGCTTAAAACAAGTGTGGTAGATTAAATCATTGTAGCGTTGGTGTGAGTGGGGAACGAACTACTCTGTTCTTGCTTTCTTGTTTGTATGTCATGTGACTTTTTGGTCAAATACAATAATTATTTTTAAAAAGGTTTGGGAACTCTGCAAGTTGTTATTTGAAGAGCTGCATGACTAGTTGGACGTGTGGGAGAGATTCACATCCATGGGCTTTGCACAGATGTCAAATGTCGCCCACAATACACCAGTTTTGAGCTGACAGTAAAAATGCCATCTGTATCGAAAAGTGCCAGACAGAAAGCACATGAATTTCATCGTACAGCTTATATGGTACTTAATATACTTTTCTGTGCTTTCTCACAGCAAGCACCAGGATTATTTATTGTGAGCAGGATTTTTTGAATGCTCTGAGTCTTGCTGTATGTGCTGACAGAAATGAGTTGGGAAGCTCGCTATGCTTTTTTCTTTTTTTCTGTTGGGGTACAGGGGCCCATATTGATATTTAAGTTTCCCAGTAAATAATATTTTGAGCTGAAGCACTGAAAGTTAAAAAGTTGGCTTTTTATAGAAAGCAGTGGTTCCAGTGCTGGGAGAGCATGACACTGTCCCGAGCCACCACTGGAGTAACAGAGCCTCCACAGGATCAGTTGTAGGATTCTGGAAACCTATTTCTCCATCTTTATTTTTGTTTTCCTGGTAAGAAAGCTTTTTAATTAGTTGAAGGTACATTTTGATCAGACTTTTAAAGCCATTTCATTAACTTAATTTTTGTATACACCATCCTGTGCAAATGTTTCATCAGTGTTGTTGCTGCTCTGGAATACTTAAGGCAACATCAACATTTGCCGAAATTCAGGATTAATCCTGAAGGTTTTTTAACCTCTACCGAGGCTAAATGTACATTGTCCTTTCTTTTTTTTTTCAGATAGAAGGTCTTCAAAAATAGGATCATAAAAAAGTAGTCTTAATCCTCCTGACATTTCATAAATAGCTTCAGAAAATGCTTAGTACCCAGCAAATGATTTATTTAAAGTCTTTATAAAAAGTACAGTAGCAAAAGTATTACACAAATGCAGGGATAATAATCATGCCTGCTACTAATCAGCCACTGTAAGTTTTGTGGTTGAACTGAAATGCATGAGGTGAAACTTTTTTATTATCTCCATCCATATTTGGGCTTTATTGTTGTAAGAAAATAAGGAAAGTAAATTGGAAAAATATCTATCCTAGCAAAGGTCATGATCAAAACTGCAAACTGTGGAAAAAATTTCAATACAATCAAGTTCTCAGATTAATCCTTGCATTTTCAGTCTTTTTTCTTCTCTAATCCCATCAGCGTTAGATCCTACCAGTTCAGACACTCAAGTGGAAAGAGATTTACTGAGTTTAGTTCTAAAACTGTACAGACTTCAGAGTCATAGCAAGAATATTCCCCTTCCTCATAAAGTCTAATGAGTGCATTGGTTTAAAGCTCTTGTAAAATGTAGTTTTAACTGTCTGTCGGGGGTGGTTCTGTCCTCTACCTTTTATGGGGCAATTCCTGTCTAAAACCAAGGCTCAAAAGTGAGCCTTCTCTCCTGTAGTATCTTTTGTTTTTCAGGGCAGCTTTTAGGTCACATTACTGATAATGATGGACAGGTGCACTTATCTAACCTTATGAATTTCATATTTGTTATGCATGGGAATCTAAATTGATTGATTTAAAAGCAAAGATTCGGTCCTCTGAAATCACGTGTGTTTCCTATTGCACAGTCCTGTTATGTGAAGAAGAATTGCTGACAAGAAGAAATATTTGCAGCAGTGGGATCCATACAGTGACCAGCCTTTGTCCTGGCATGCAGATGTGGGAATATGAGTGATTGTCATCTTCCTGGTACAGCACTGCTGCACAGTAGCAAAGTTAAAGTGGGTCTGTGGTCAGACAAGGTAGTGAAGTCAGTCACAGGAGACGGAAGTTGACTCAGAAACTCTGTCCTTCTGCTTTTTCTGGTCAGAGTTGATCCCCGAGGAGAGTGAGAATCATGATATGTGCTGCTCCCTTGGGAACATTTTCTGACTGGGACCCTTCTCCCTGCCTTTCCTTGGCACCATTGCAGAACTGCTCTCTTCCTCAGTCACAGAATCATAGAATGATTTAGGTTGGAATAGACCTGTAAGATCATCAAGTCCAGCTGTTAACCCTACACTGCTGTGTTCACTAAACCATGTCCCTAGATGCCATATCTATGTATGCATCTGGTTGTCCTTCACCAGACTGGTAACTCTGAGGATGCATTTCCACCTTTCCATTTGTTTCACCATTTCAGCTTTCAGGAGGTGGTAGTCACTGCATTCCTTTGACATGTCTGAAAACTGGAGGAGGAGGTGCAGCTTTGCCCCATTTCCACTTCAATCTCAGTTTGAACAGCCGTGGCCAAGCCCAGTTTCTGCAGTCTGGAAATTACACTGCACACCACAAAAGAGCGCAGTGATTTATACATCAACAGTCGCTTTTCTTGCCATAACATTTCATTGTTCTAGTTCCCTAAATCTGTAATTACACGTCTTTGTCCTGCTACGTGCTGCTTCATAACAAATATAATTCTTACACAGGCTTTGTGAGTGAAAATAATCCTGCTCAATTAGCACAGATCATAAACTTGAATTGTGTGGGAGCAAGCAGTTGTAAATGATGGATTCGAAATTTGGGGCGTTGCATCATCCTTTAATTTAGTAGGTTCTCCCCCACCACTACTTCATGCTGGTGGCTCCTTTCGCCAAGCCAGAGGCTGGAGGTCACTGACGCCTACAGCTTTGTGTGGGCCTTAATACTCTCAATTTAAAGTTTCCAGGAAGGCTGCCTGTGAATCAGCTAGATTTACTATGTGTGCTGTTTAAATACTAGCACTTGGAGAAGGGTGTTCATTAGGCAGCAATAGTTTCACTTGGTTTTTCAGTCCCATTCTCCATTAAGGAAGATCTTTGGAAAATGCTGGCAGGCAGGAGAAAGAGGAAAGAAAGTCAGTCTTTAAGGTCTGTGCATTCGAGTACGTTGTGTTGTTGGCTGTCGTTCTAAAACATGCCCTTTTTGGCCTTAATTGGAACAAATATCGCTTAATTGAGAGAGAAACAAACAAACCTGCTGTGGCTTTTGTCCTTGTGAGAACAAGACTCCTCATTTTGTGGATGAATCAATACTATAAGTAATTATTTATATTTTTCTTTTAAGAAGAAGTGTTCATGTTTGCCCGTTAATTAATATGAGTAGGAAAGAATATTATGTGTAACCAGAAATATTAAAAACTCACTGCCAGTTTGTGTAAGAAGCATTCCCACACTAAGGCGAAAAGCACACGTGTGTTTTACTTCTAGCACCAAAAAATGAAAAAAAGAGCTAAACTAATGCCAGTAATGATGGAATTTATGAAGAGAAATCACTGTAGTGTAGTGGTCACTCTGTCTCCATCATAAGTTTTTTATCAGGAGCATGTGTGGTCTATGGGTCAGGTAGATCTCTGTTGAGCCCAGGTCTGTAAGCATGATCCTGGTGAGTGACTGATGTTCCTTTGTGTTCTACTGATGTTAATTAGGTTAATGATGTAATATACCGCATGTTCTTACATTGTTAAAAGTCAGAGTTGTTTCCTGTCCCACACGGCTGTTCAGGGATTTGAAAGATTTTTCTTGTTGTTCTCCCATGTCCAAAATCAGCAAAGTGTGTGCAAGAGTAGTAGAAATATTAGCAAAGCAGAAAAACACAATTGTAGCCCACCAGGTATTGTATTAGCTGCTCTACATGGCCAAATGCGGAACAAACAGCAGTGCCTGCCAGAGAGAGATGTAAAAGCTGCTTGAGTTCCCAAAACTGGGACAAGGACTGTAAGACTCGATCCATCTGTAATTTCCAAGATCTAAATAAACATCTTGTTGATATTGAATCAAGCCCAAAGTATTAAGATTTGGTTTGCTCAGTCTGTCATTTTGGTTTTGGAAACTGTGTTTATTCCTGTCTGTTCACTGCAGTTGCTACTTTTCTGCATGAAATTTTATCAAGTGTCTCACATTTTACCTTTTCTTCTCTCCCTCCGCCCCGCCCCTTTTTTTCCCCCTTCCTTTTAGATTCCTTCCTGGACAAGGATTGGTACTATATCCACAGATAGGAGACAAACTGGATATTATATGCCCAAAGGTGGACTCTAAAACTGTTGGCCAATATGAATATTATAAGGTCTACATGGTTGATAAAGACCAAGCAGATAGCTGTGCTATTAAAAAGGACAATACACCTCTACTTAACTGTGCCAAGCCAGATCAAGATGTTAAGTTTACCATCAAGTTTCAAGAGTTCAGTCCTAATCTCTGGGGCCTGGAATTTCAGAAGAACAAAGATTATTACGTCATATGTAAGTACAAAATTTCAGTTGTTCATTCTTTTAAATATAATTGTTCATTATTTTGTATGTTGTCTTGTACATTATAAGCAAACTAAGAGGAATATGAATGGGTTTGTATTTTTTATCTGAAAGTAATTTCTTGCCAGCATATTTTCAATATTTTTCTGGGGGTCTCTGTCTCTTTTTTCCTTGGTTCATGTAAACCAAATTGGATTGTACTTCTGTGCCTGTAAAGGGTTCCTTTTTTTACTGCTCAGTGTTGTGTCTTGTATTCACATTGAAAGTTGTGTGCTGCTAAACTGTGACATGTTTCCTGCTCACAGCCCTGATGATGTGCCATGCTGTTGGCCTTGTCCTTGGGTTCTCTTATGCTAGGAGCAGGAGTACAGTGATCCAGCTATTCTGAGATGAGGCATCCTATATGACATGGCTAACCATTGCTCCAAGTGATCCAGGATTCTCACAGGAAGCATCTTTTGGCCACTTTAATGTCAATTTTGACAGTGTAGTTTCCTCACAAGGGTTACTGGTAAAGGGTTGTAGTTGAACATGCCTGTCCTCAAAACATACCAACTGTGTCCATACAGTAGATAGGGTGAGTTTGGTATAAAACCTGTACTAGCACGGTCTTGAATGTCATCCTTTGTCGTGGTCCCAACTTGCAGAATGAATGTGCATGGCACAGGCCTCTGCCCAACGATATAAACTTTGTGTGAGTTTCAGTCTGATCACGGATTTACGGCTGAAAGCAGGTCTGGAGGTAGCCACTGTGTTCAGTGATTCAAATTACTTACGATGTGTAAAGTTAATGATGTGGATCGGGATTTAGCATAAACTGAGACCTCAGCAGCACAACAACAATTTACATTAGTTTAGGTTTTGTCATTATAATACTACGCCCTGTGGATCTCATTTAGCCCCATGGGCACTTCTGAAGTCTTGAGCAAGTATCAACATTTATTATGAGATGGAACCAATTCTGTGTTTTGCCTTTTCTGCAGTTGCAATGAAGTTAGATACTGATGTGTGTTCTTTCACAGAATCACAGAATGATTTGGGTTGGAAGAGACCTTTTAAAGGTCATCTAGTCCAAGCCCCATTCAATGTGCCTGGACATCTTCAACTAGATCAGGTTGCTCAGAGCTCTGTTTCCAGGTGTGGAGCATCTACCACCCCTCTGGGCAACCTGTTCCAGTGTTTCGCCACACTCATTGTAAAAAATTTATTCAATATATGTGATCTAAATCTACCCTCTTTTAGTTTAAGACCACTAACCTTTGTCCTATCGCAACAGGTCCTGCTAAAAAATTTGTCCCCAAACACATTTCTGCCACCTGACTGAAAACTGGAGTGTTGATAACTGTTTCATGTTATGTCTGGAGTGTAATTATTTCTTAATTTCTGAGTTTAAAATATTGGCAATTTTAAAAGTGCTCCAAGCAAGTACTTTTAAGATGGAAATGGAAATGCATTCAGTATAAATTAATGCTCGCTTCCCAGTTACATCCATAATGGTACATGGTAATGTATAAAACAGGTTGCATGTCACAGAAACTAAGTAAGAAATCACTGTGTTATTAATATTAATTACTAATTTTAGAAATTACTAAGTAAGAGTTATGGGAGATAGAAAGCACCATATTTTGGTTTTAAAGATCACTTAATTTAGGTACTTCCTCTGTTTAGTTGGGGGACATACAAGAACTTGATCCCACTTAAACAGTATTAACTTTGACAAACTTCCCATTGAAATCCAGTGAGCTATTTACCAGGGTGAAAGCAACAAAATTGCCCCTTGACAGGTAGCTATCTGTAACTGAAGTGAAAATGTGGAGCATAAAAATGACCACGCTCAAATATTTGGCTTAAATGAGGAATTGTGCTCTGTGTTTAGTGCTGCTTTTAAAATCATCCACAGAAGACCAACTGTAGTGGAACAAATAGCACTGTTGCAATTACTACCTGAAAATTATGGGCACAAATGGAGCTTTCTGATACCCTGTCAATTCTGTTATATCTATGTCATGGATTTACCAGAGAATTATTAAGTACGTCTCATTTTCATTAGTTTTGTATAATTATTTCATTATAGCAATAAAACATAATAGACGTTACTTTTCCTGGAAGATTACAGCATAACTTGGTTGAAAGAACTTACTCAGCCTTCAGTCTAATGCCTCAAAAATCACACTGGCCTAGCAGTAAAGCTGGAGTGCCTTAGGGTATTACTTTTCCTGCTCATTGTGGCATGAACAAATGGCTAACTTATCACTCTCTTGCTAGCATACTGACCAAACTGCAGCAAGGGTACCCATACATTTTAATAGGCTGGACAAAAAACCACCCCAACCCTGAAAAGCCAGCCATCCTGAAGCTAAAACTCTCACTTTTCTGTCATTCAAGGAGAAAACAATAAACTCAGTCATGTTGGTCTCAGAAGCACTAAGAGGGGTAGAAAACTAGGACAGTGCTCAGCTAGGACACCATTTTAGAGAGTACTGGAGCTACATAGGGTTTTAACAGTTGGTGTTCAAAAGCTCCTGACACAGCCTTGTGTATGCATGTTCTGGTAGTCAGGACATTTGCTGTCATTTTTATAAGTAATATAATACATCTTAGTCATGTACGCAGATCAGGCTGTAAATCGTTTTCATACATCCCTATTCACTGACCTGTAATTTCTTCTATTGCTGCCTTCCTTTCTTCCTTCCTTCCTTGAGTTTTGTCTTGCTTGTTTTATTGGGGTTTTTTGGGGGTGGGAGAGCTATGAAATTAAGGCAGTGATGCATTTTATGTGCCAACTTTTGATTTTGAAGTATTTTAAGATCTTGTGTTCCCTCAACTAAGTGGCATCAAACAAACCTAACACAAGAGCTTACTGAGCTCAGCATCTTTGCAGTGCTTGCTGTGGCTGCACCTACAGCCTAATCTCACGCTGTTTATGCTGGCAGGCTGTTGTCAGCCCTTTAAATGTTTTGTGCATCGTCATGTACCTTTATCATCTTGCCATTATTTGAAAGCACAGTTTGTTTTTCTAAGGTAATAGTGTGTGATTTGTGGAGCTGTATTAAACAGTAAAATCTCCATTCAGATTAAGGGGTTAGTCATTTTGGGATCAGGAGTTACAACACAGGATGAAGCAGCTTCCTGAGCCCTTTAGAGATGTGTGATTGCACAAGAATTCTTCAAGCCATAATTCTTATATCATCCAGATGTATTCATGATAGTTATAGCAGAAGGAAAGTTTTTCTATTCAGTGCTTCCCTAAGCATAAGCATATAAAATCTTCTAATTCCACAGTTCCCTATTTTTTAAAAAGTAAAAGTGTAGTTAAGTTTCTCATCTCTGTTTGCACAATTAGTGGTACTTAAATAAAAAAAAAAAGTAAGCTATTTCTTGGCAAGATATTCCTCAGTATGAGTATCAGTATCCAAAGAGTTAATTTTGTGAACAGCAGTAATTGGAAAGACGATACTGAATGGTATTGTGAAAGTGAATAAATGATGTAACAGAGTGTCCTTGCTTTTCTCTTCTTTGCTATCATCAATTTTTCGTTCCTGGGAAATGAATAGATTCATTTTCCTACAGTTACCTGATTTCTTTTCAGCAGAACTGGAGAAGGTCATATGTACTTGAGATCTCAGATGTATTAATGTTTGATTATCCTAAAATATGTGACCATTTAGCTAACATACCATAAGTCTCTAAGGAAATCCTTAATCAGATGCATGAAGGAAGATACATTATGCCCCACAACATAAATATCTGTGTGAAGGGCAAACTTGGGCAGAAGAGTGTGAAGATTTGCAACTCTGATGTTTGCATTAAAAAGTCTTTTTATGTCTTTGCATGGTTAGGGAATGAAGTGTAATTTTCTGCTGTTGTGAATTGCTCAGAACGAGCAATGAGTACCTTCTCAGTACTGGGAGATTGATCTGCAAGTACTTGTGTCATGGTGTCACTGCTTCGGTACCTCTCTCAGGTGCAGATCCTTGTTGTTTGGGAGGGAGACGTGTTAGCATCGTTCAGGCACATAGAATATGCCAAAGATGTTCATTTTTGGTGAGCGGGAATCGTCCTGAACCCTGCCCAGTAAACTTGGCCTTTAGTCAGAGGGCATCGAGAGCCTGGTGATACACTGGGTTTGTGCTGAGGGAGTGCTGGGGGAAGCCTGTGGGAAGGTACGCCAGAGGGAAGGGAGCAGTGCCAGAGGGAAGGGAGGTCGTGCCGCCTCTAGCCACCGTCAAGCTCCTTAGGTAGTTTGGCCAAGCAAGCACATACTTCACGCCATCTCTTCTTTTGCATAAGTAAAGTGAAGTTTATGGGCTGACATCATCAGCATTAAAAAATAAGTCGCCTGAAATCTTCACCTGTTCCAAATTTGTAATAGAATGGCTTTGGGACTTGGGAAGGGGCTACAAAATGGTCCTCTGAAAGATTCCTCTATGAGGCTTGCTCTGCCTGGACCTCATTAGCTGAGCTTGCCGAGCTAATGATGCTCATTGGCTTTGACATTGGCAAAATTGAATATGCAGCTTTCCTTAAATGTTTTTTGTCAACTTTTTTTCAAGTGACCTACTTACATAATTGGCTTCTGGCTTAAATTAAAAAACATATATTTATATATATTTGATCCCTGAGTGATTTAAAGGTTTATACTGGCTGGTAGCACTACATTTTGGATAACTGCTTTAGTAGTACTGTGGCTTTTAAAATCAAAACAGTCATTCTGAAACTTTAGCATTAGCTGTGTTTGAAAAAATCACAAGGCTTTTTATGTTTTCACTTTGTCATTCTGTTACAATTAAAGGGCAATAACTGTCTGAGGAAGAACATATTAAAGGACAATATAGATTGTGCCCTGAAATATAGCCCAGCTGGGAAAAATAAATCTCGTTGCATGGCCAAATAGATTTACATTAAAATGTTATTTTAGTATTCTGACCAGTTTAAGCGCTGGCTAATCTGTCTGGCTGGGCATTCTGAAAACGTTTTGAGGCAGATTTCAGCCTGCAGCCCCCTGCAACCTCCAAATCACCTAGAGAAAGCTGCCTGAAAGGAAACAGTAAACAGGTTTTCCTTTGTTAATGCCAAACTAGCCAAAATGGGAGCAAATACTGTATCAGAAATTCAATTCCTTTTCTTTTGCATCAAAGATATTTTTCCTGTTTTTTTGTTAAAGGCTTTGTGGCCCAGAAATCTACTGGTTGTTTTTGGTCTTTTTGGTGGTGTTAATGAAAGCCTCTGTGATAATAGTCACTCTGATTCCATTTGTACAAAGATCACTTTTTTTTCCTTTCCTTTCCTTTCTCCTCCTCCTTCTTCCTCAGAAAATTAGATAAATAATTTCTTCGTAGTGTAAAATGATATCCAGAGGTCAGTCTTTGACTTTGCTGAAGAGTCTTTTAAGAGATATATCAGCAATACCACTTAGCTCTTGTTGAATGAAATATAAATAGAGCTTATACAAATAATATTATTGGAGAGAAGAATCTCTGTCTGTGCAGCTTCAGATTTCTAACAGAGTCTAAGACCTACAGGATTAATGGAGTCATGGTCCTTTGGGGTTTTGCCCCAGACCACACAGGTCTTGTAAGAGAATAAGGCTATTTTATATTGATGGACTTTGTTCATATTCGGTGCCATTACCTAGGCAATACCAATCGTTTATCTCCTTTAAAGCAGACAGAGATAGTTCAGCAGGAAATCTGTTATTATGTCTCTATTCCTAAGGGAAGGAAATGAAAGATAGGAATGCTCAGTTTGTTAATTGATGGTATGTTGTGAAAAAAATACAGTTATCTTCCCCCACAAGTATTCCAAAGAGATACGGAATAAGATTAAAATTAAGAATAATTGTTCAGACTGGAAGAAAAAAATTATTCAGGAAATACTCAGAAGTTGAACAGGTTTTAAAATTTCATAGGAAGCTGTTTAATATTTTTAGTCACTATTTTTATATCTCGCTTTTATAGTTCCTCAGAAACAGTTTATAAATGGAATTATAGTACATTCACAAAGAAAGATACAGTACTCTCAGTTAGAAGACATATATGTAGTATTCATAGTGCTTTGCAAAAGAAAAGCTTAAACCCTGGTCTTCTCCAAGTTGTGTATGTTCCTAGATTTACATAAAGACCCTTAACAGGACTACATGTAGAAGAAGATTGGGTTGAGTGTGTATGCTATTCCTTACATGCAAAACATGAGTAACTGTTTAAATCAAGGTGGGGTGTATTGGGAAGACATGAGGGAAATACCGGTCTAAACTGAAACTTGGAAGTGCACGACCAAACTGAAACACATTTAACTTTCATTTTGTACATAAGTTTGGTGATGAGCATTCAGCTTGTCAAAGGGGATGATTAGTCTTTATTTCACACAGTTGTTTGTATTATATGTGTTACATGTTACAGTATTTTAGGTCCTAAAATAAAAGATGAGGAACTGAATAAGGATTTATAAAGGCTTTAATGAAACTGATTTTAAAAACTTGAAATTGTTTGCCTCATTAAAGTCTTTACATACCCAGAATGGAGGAAAATATACTTTTGTCTTAGAACTGCATTAGCTAAAACACAAGGCTGGAAGGGTTGAAAACCAGGGTTAAATGTCAGTTTGGATTTTCTTTCCTGACTTTAGTGAATCTGGAAACCTTGGACGAAGAATATTTCAGGATTTATTTCTGATAAATCAGACTATAAAACTAAGCTCTAATGGGCAGTTTTCCAGTTTCTTTTTTCCAGTCCCAAAGAAACCAGGCAGATATTTCTGTGAGTAAAAGCAGGATTAGGCTTAAGGTAGTCTTAGCTGTTCTTGGAGAAGAGTCCGTATTAAGCTGATAAGGCTGGTTTTAAAGCGTATGTTTGGATCTTTGTTAGCATGATTTGTCTGTTTTCTGTTCAGTAGATGAAGACAGCAAAACCCACAAAACTGCAGCAACAGAGTAGTCCTTACATGCTCATTGGGCTGCTATGAGAGAAACAGAATTCTGAATACAGATCCTTCCAGGAAAACTGAAAATGATTTGTTTTTCAGGTATTTCGTATTAGCACACAAATGCGTTAGACCACAACAGTGCAGTTGACTGCAGAATCCCAGAGTGGTTTGGTTTGGATGGCACTTCTGGGGATTGTGTAGTCCCCTGCTCAAACCTTTTCTCAAGCAGGCCTGTCTGCAGCCAGTTGCCCAGAACCGTGTCCAGCTGAGTTTTGAGTATCTCCAAGGATAGAGCCTGTCCTGTACAGGTGCTCCGGTTCTTTCATCACCTCCATGAGCATTAACTGGACTTGCTCCTGTAAGTCCATGTCTGAATTGGGAAGGTGTGACTGCACCCAGCACTCCAGCTGTGGCCTCACCAGTGCAGAGTGGTGGGGAAGGATCACCTCCCCAAACTGCTCTAACAGATCGAGCCCAGGAGGCTGTTTGCCCCCTTTGCCACAAGGGCAGGTGTCTGCTCCATGGTCAGCTTGGTGTCCACCAGGACCCTCAGGGCGTTTTTTGCAGAGGAGCTTTTCATGTGTTTGGTCCTAGCCTGTGCTGAAACTTGATTCCACCTGCCATCCAGAGGCTGCCACAGCAGATATGGTAGCAGAATCAAGACTTTAGCTAAATAATCCACATTCCAAAAGGAAAAAGAAAACTAAATAATGTTAAGCTGTTAAAACACTAGTGAATTTTTAAAACCTCCATGAATATAAGTATTAAAAGTATCAGTTTGCCTGTCTAGTTGTGTCTTTTCAAAATTCCAAACATGGGAGGATTAACATAACACAGTGGAGTTTCTTAAAGTTAACCAAGATGTGCCTATGTGATAATTTCTAAAGAAGCTAAACCTCGTAATTTTTTAATGGCAAGTATTTGAACAGGAGGTCCTGTAGAACCCTGGAAATTCAGATTGCTTTATTTCTGCAATCTTCCCTCATTAAGGTTTACTTTGTGGGTATTTTACAGCTCTAAACACAAACATAAGCATACTGCAGTCAAAACAGTGCTTAACTTCTGATCATCTTTGCCAAGTGTACAGTCATCCAATAGTATCATAATTGATCTCAGTACTAGGGTGCCAAACTCTGTGTTGCTGAAGGATAGTTAGATGATGTAAATAGCTTTTTGTGTTTTGCAATAAAGCACACTTTTGTTGTGTTACATGTAAAAGCAGGAGATGAAGGTATTCTTTTATTGAAGCAAACATGTGGAAAATTGCTCTAGATTGTTATAGTACAGAGCATCTCCCCTGAAAGGAATGAGGTTCATCTACAGGGCAAAGTCTGACTGTGGCACTTTATTGGGGTTACTCCTAGACTCTGTGTGGTCAAAGCAAATAACATCATGTCCATCTGAACTGTTAGAACCATGAGACTGGCACATTTTCTCATCTATAGTGTTATATTCTAAACTGTCACTAGGCATTAACTCAGTCACTGGTGAAGTCCTACCACCTAGAGATGAACTCTGCCTCAAAATGATGTTTTCCACTTCAGTGCTACTCGTATAGCAATTACTGGGTCATTAATATCATTGCATGCAATTAGTGACAGTAGAATGAGCAAGAGGTTTGTTATTTATTTAATATGGACTTTCACTATAACCCTTTCTTATCCAAGTGCCACAGACAAAAAACAGATTTTCAAGGGAGGTGAACATCCTTGTAGAGTAGATGTTGAATTTGTATGATACAGAAAGTGGGTCCTCATTTAATGTTAAAGCTTCTGCTTTTGTTACCAGCAAGCCCTCTTGTCATTAGCAACAATCAGGGTAACTTGAATGCTAACTAATTCTATTAGTTCTGTTCAGCTGAACTGTTAAGCACAGCTTGCTCTGGTAGTGGGAGATACTTCTCCCCATCCATGAGAGGCTTTTGTCAGTAGCGTGCTGTGAGAAAGGATGAACTTACGTAAAGTACCTGTTGTGGATGGTGAAGTTAACTAACTAGTAATCTGTTTTAGATGCATACTTTCAGATATACACTAAATACATCATAATTAGTGGGCTTACATCTGCCACAGTTACTTCAGCACTCACAAATATATAATTTGTTTATGTAAACTAGAAGCAGCCATGTGTGCAGTGGATCATTATCTGACAACATTTCTCAGAGTATGTGAAATACAGAACTGAAATAGTTTTAGAAATGCTTAACTATAATGAAAGACTCAAATTGTCATTCGTAGTGATATAGTATTGAGATGCTTTTCTAGGGTTTTTTTATATAATCTCTAAATCATTCCAAGAGAATTTTGTAAAGGGGCACTTAACAGCGGTGAAGCAAGTAGGATTTTGTTGTGGGTGGGTGGAAGCTGTGACCTTCAGTAATGGATAAATAATTCAGCAAATAGTTTACTGTTCAGTGTACTTCAGCTGTGGTATTCCTTAACCCAATGAGAAAGTGGTGGTGTTTTTAAAATGACAGGCAGCAGTAATCGGTGGGAATTCACAGCTTTTTTGATACTTTCCAACTCACTCACTATCTCTCTTTCCCTTTATGAAAAGACTTTGTTGACATAAAGGGGTTTTTTTTTTTACCACCTATATTTTTCTTATATGGTGCCATGCCTCCTTGGAATTAATAAAATCATTCTGAATGTAGGAGACTTTACAACTCTCTCCCTATTTTGTGCTGTTGGATGACATGTGTGAAGGAGAGTCTGCAGATTTCCAGAGATGTCCCTGGAATCATACAGCTGATATATACCAAAGTATATTGCAGTACAGAACTGATTGTCTCTGTCTTGATTGCATCCTCCACATTGCACCCTTAAAAAAAACATTGAAATAGTAATAGAATCTCTCCTTCTCTTAACATAAAAGTGGAGACTTTTATGGGGGATTATATAAATATAAGATCATAAGTCCCATCTAAGTACCACAAGTCACGCTATTCACAGTTGGACAAGATACATTTTAGAGCAGTGATTAGAAGTGAATCACCAAGTTTTGCTGCAGAGCTCTTGCTTCTTCCAGGCAAGAAAAGGCCTGGTTTTTATTTTATTTTTTCTGGTTTTAGCTTGACTGGAGAGGGCATTGCTTCTCACTTGCTGTGCAGAATATAATTTGTGGATCATGTTTAGATCTAAATCCTGAGACATGCAGCATAAGACTTAATTTAAAAAACAAGAATGAAAAGTGAAAAAGGAGAATGGAGAATTTTTGTCCTTTCCTTCACGTTGAAGTTTTGCTTCCAGTGTGGGTAGAGGGGGGAAATGGGCTGGCATCAGGGCTATTTATAAACACTCCATAAACTTAATTTTAAGGAAAAAATCTGTCTTAATTTGAAACAATGTGTGGAATAAGATTGAGAGAATTAGAGTTTGTGAATGGTTTTTAGGTTGAGAAACTCCTCAAAATTCTGCTGACTTTGCAAGTAGGGCAAATAAAAGAACAGACATTAGAAAAAAGCAAAATTATTGGTAAGCTGCTTTTATACATTTTTCATTACAGTCTCAGTGTCCTAAACTGTATTAATTGAGCAAATTCAGCAGATTTTTACTTTTTTTTTTTTCATTTCCTTTGTCTCTAAGATCAGTAGAAAGTTGTGATTTTATTGTCTGTTGATAAAAACGCAGCCAACACGTTGACAGCACTCCATGCATTATGAATAGATGCATTTAAGTTTTAGCACTTGCAGTCCAGGTTTGGGACTGCAGATAGTTAAATTTTGGAAGACAAGTTAATTTTTTTTTAAAGAGGCAATGGTTTCAGTGTCAGTCTTATTTTTGTCACTACAATCAAAGTTAAACAAGTAGTTGCTAGTATTTGAAATTAGTATATTTCTCTTCTCTCACTTGACATAGTGTGTGCCAAGCTACCTGTTCTTTGGTGAGTGGCCTGAACAATTTTTTTTTTGTTATTTCAGATCTCCATGCATATCTGGCATTGCTACTGGGCCCAGGGGTGGGGGGAGCAGGGAGGACAGGGGGTAGAATTTAATTTCATTTAATGAAAACCCTCTTTCTATTACCTCAGCTACCTTTTTCTTAGTCCATGGCTGGTTTAGAAACAACCTCTGTGTTGTGATCAGTGATTTGTGGTTTTACAGCATGTGATTTCTGGTGTTCTTAAACCTCTCCCATAAATCATCTAAATTTATGGAAAGGAAGAATTATTTATTTGGTGCTTTACTAAGAGAATCATTAAAAGGACCAAAAGCAGAAGAAAGCAGTCAGAGCACAAACGATGCCTGGCCAAAACAGTGTTATATTACTTAATAAAATGAAAAAACCTCAAAAACTTTACATGCACTTAGTAATCCTGAGAGTGCATGTGAGATCAAGTGCAGCTTTGCTTTAAGAATAACTTCTTACTACTGTTGGATCTAAAGCTTGTGTGGATTTTTGCTGCTGTTCAGATTTTTCATTCCATTTCTAAGCACAGCAGGGGAAAAGTGGAAATGGGTAGTGTTACTTGATTTTATTTTGTTCTGATTTTGAGAAATCTATTTTCTGGTGCAGTATTCAAGCAGTATTTAATGAACAAAAAAAGTGAAAATCACTACTATTGGATAGTACTGCTCTACCCTTAAGAAACCTGTAATTCTTAGTTTGCTATTAGTAGATGCACATCAGCAGCAATTAATACTTCATGACCTCATCAATGATGTGTCTTTGATATATTGCCAAATGACTTTTATTGTCCAGCACACTCAGGTGGGACAAAATCAATTCTGCCCTTGCCCGTCAGTTGACAGCTCTCATTCATTCCTAGTCTGTGGTTTAAGGTCTATTATGTTTTCACAGGAAAATTAAATTCGACAATCATAATTTCTCTCATCACATTTCATATTCAAGCTCTAGAAATAGATGTGTTTTAAAGTTGTGTTGGTTCAAAGCATATGGCATTTAATTTGCAAATAGGTAATGTTTTTCATAATCCTAAACCGTGAAACTGTGGGTAATAATCATAGCAGAATTAAGAGGCTGAGATTTTTGTCTGCTGGTGTTTTCTTTTAAGTAATTGTGATGGCATTTTTTCGTTTTGTAATGCTTGTTTTTAGGAGTGAAAGAAGTTGAATTTTTGTGACTGTGCCTTCATTTCTAATCTCTTTGTGAATGAAAAGCTATATACAGGCACAAATCCAGCAGCTTAATTCTCCGTCTGATTAGAGCAATGTTACCAACCTGATAGGTTGAAAACAGCCATGATCCATGCAGTGGCGTAGCCTCCTGGGAGGCAGAGTAATAACAATCAAATGAAGACATATTAAAATGTAATATTACTTCCTCTCCGTGGGGACTGTATAAGAATCATAGCCAGGAACTGTTCTTGTCAGCTGACTCTGCTTTGCTCACGGACTCCCTGCCTCTGCATTTATGACTAATGCATTTTGTACAATAAACAGCACTCATGGAGTTTTAAAAGCAAATAAATGTAAAACATTATACATTGATTTACATGAGTTGCAGGCTTTTTTGTTTGTTTATTTGTTTTGTTGGGGGTTTTGTTTGTTTTTATATAATTTATATATTTCAAAGAAGAGGAGGCAGAGCTGAATGAAGTTCTTTGGTTTGAATAGTTTAATTTCCCCCTTGTGTATGGAAGAGGATGTGTTAAGGCAGTGTTTTAGGAAACTGAAAATGTGTACTAGCTTCTCTAAAGTAAGTATGTATCAGCAAGACTGTTAACCATAATTTTGTAGCAGATAAGTGTTTTCTGAATGTTGAAAAGCTAAACTTGCATTCCTTATAAAATGGCAGCTGCTGTTGTATTCAAAGAATGCAGTCACATAGTGTCTGATAAACTACTGTAAAAATAGCCTATAAGCTGTTAAAATTTTCTTAGAAAGTCTTAAAATTAGTGGAGATTTTAGTGCAATTACATGTGTTTATTTTTAGGTGTGGATAAACTGTTGAATAATTTAATGCACTTTTGACTGTAATTATTAGTTTTGCAGTTGACACCAGTGGAACAAGACAGGTCTCAGAAAATCAGATGTATTTAACCAGCAAAAGATCTTTTAAATTTTTTGCTACCTGTTTAGCAACATTTTACTTGCTTTTAGGTTCCTGTGAATTGACGTATTAATACAAGAAGTGTGGGATCCTGAGAGCGTATAATACTAACAATAAACTTCATATTAATCATTAGTTATGTTTATTAACGTTAATATGTAAGTATCTAGTCTTCTTAGCAGAGGGTTATGTATGGTAGCTCATGTGTAAGTAATTGACTCTAAGATATATCCATATTTAGACCTATATAGATACATATTCTTTTATAAAAATATGTGTATATGAATAAACTGGATGGAAGGTTTACAATTTGATTATATCAACAGACTGGAGAGTAACATTTCCATTTTAGACACAAGAAACTTGTGTTATGTTCGTGTTTATATCCAAAACTCCTATCCAGGAGCACTTTGGTTTTTTTATTTTTTTTTAATAATCCTTTCAATGTGAGCAGAGCTACGGGTGCTGGGTCACTTTCCCACAGAGGTGTGAGTGCCGTGGAGGAGCTAACATGATAGTGGGTGTAATTTTCATTTGGAGATCAATACAGAAAGGCCGCAGCAAGTGTTTGAGGAATATTTTGTACGTGCTCCCTTTTTTGACTTCTGCACACTGCGCTGTCAAGGGGCATTAGCAGCATGAAACTGTGTTTTCTCTGCTGTCCCAGATTACTTTTTCTCTGTGCAGCTTTTCAAAGATTAAAATGATGTGTTTAAAGCTACCCACTTTCTTCCTGGTACACTAGGGATACGCAAGGTTATATTTCGATAGTCTTAATGAATTTTGAAAAATAATTTCCTCCAGTGGCCTTGGGTAATTGTCAGTTTAATTACAGGAGAAGCTGAGATGGAAACTTTGCTTTGTCACTGAAATACTCCTCTTTGAAAATTCACCATTCCTCAGGACGTAGTAGTCTGTACTTTGAGCTGTAACGTAGGCTTTCCTAAAATCCCTTGAAGAACTGTGGAAAAAGTGAATACTTCTGCAAATTCATTCATCTGACATCAAAGCTATGAAAGCATTCTTTTAGCAAGCAAGCAGGGCAGATTGCGCTGGCGTAGGCACACAACCAGACTCATTGTACATCTGGGTCTTCCCGTTTGGAGACTGTATTTGAAGTAATTTTGCATTCTTTTTGCCATCTTACTTTCTTATTCTGTACTGAGGTCAGACTGTGTCCTCTGCTTCTTATTGAGGTCTCCTGTTCTGTGGGTTAAATGGATAGACCTTTAAAGAACAAAAAGGCACTGATGTTCAGAAGAAGCATTCTGTTCAATTAAAATCTAGTAGAAGGATTTAAGGAGATGTGATTCCCTTTGCCTCAATTAAAAAAAACCCAAATAACAAAAAAAACACAATACAAAGCCAGTGTTTATTACTTGTATGCTCAGTTGGTGCTCAGCTTTGGTATTTCTATTTACTGCTTTTTTTCTCTGTGTCCTTGTGCTGGTACATTGGCAAATAGATCATAAAAAACACTTTCAGCAAAGACACATTTGATTTATGTCTAGGATGGGTTCTTGGTATTGATTTTTTTTCCCCTCTGGAAAAAAACAAAAGAAAACAAAACTATATGTCTCCATTATTTTCGGAGCCTGGCAATGCTGTGGCACATTTCAGATCAGCTTTTATCTTAAATTACTCAACATGCTCTTCTGTGTTTTGAAAAGTCTTTTTGCCATACGGCTATTGTCATGTTTTTACAGGGGGGAGGGAACAAGAGGAGGAACTGGGAGGGACCACGTTTGAGGATAAGGGAATTTTAGGAAAAGAAAGCACAGTTTGGGAGGTTTGTATGGTAGCTGTAATTTGAGTTGGTCACAAAAGAGTCAGAAGTGGAACAAAAACAAGAAGCAGATCAAAGGCTAGGAAGCAAAGTTCATCAGTATGGGGTTTATATCTTTACGGCTGGGGAGAAGATTAGAGCAGGAAAAATACTGCCATGGGGGTAGGAAGACATTGTGAAGGAAAAAGGAAATATACATAGACTGCATTTGAAAGAAAATCCCCAAGAAAGGTGAAAGAGAAGGAGTGAGAATTAAAAACAAAGACAGGAGCAGTGTAAAGCCCACAAGCTGAAAGGAGAGGGGCAGAGGGAGGCATGTGCTGCTTAAGCAGTTCACCACTGCAAGCAGTGAGCTCCCTTACATCCCATTTTCCATTTGTTTTCTCCAGTTGGTGGCCCAGTGCTGGTGCCTGTGCATGCACCCCCTCATAAGTCCATTTTCGGCCTTAGATAAACAGTTCCAATAAAGGACAGTGAAGTGTCCATCCCCAGGACAGCCAGGGTAGGAACACCCCTGGTGCATTCCCTGCGTAGTGAATCCGGAGCTCTTCACTGGCAGTTGTGCCCTGCTAGTGGTGGCCAGTGGGCAGTGTAGTGCAGTGGCCACAATGCCTGCTGCTGAGGAGCTGCCGAATCGTTTTCCAGCAGCTGTTTTGGCACCAACAGCTGGCTTGGGCGGCACCCACACGCTGTGATTCAGTGTTTTGGATTCTCCAGGGGAGTGGTGCTTCGCGCTCACATCGCATGGCCGGGTCAGCTTGCGCCCGGATCGCGGGGTTCCAGCTGGCACCTAGATCAGCGAGAACAATACAAACACAGGGGAAAGCACCCTGTTGTTTGTATGAGCCAAAAGGTTTCTGTGAGAATAGAGCCTATTCCCCTTTGCCACCCACCCCCACGGAGGCTCCTCAATGCTGAGAAAAGTGAGATTGTACTTTAAAACATTAAATGGTTTTCCAATCAGTTCAGAATCTTAGCTTTCACCTGGGTCTTTTGTATGCGTTCACTTCTTCCAGCAGTAGATTTGTAATAGAGGAAGCAGGTGTAACGTGGTGATTATAAAGATATTGTTGGGAGGGAAAAAAAAGGGTGATTTTTCAGTGCTTTTCTCCTCTGAGCCTGCCAGAGCTTCCTTTCCAGCTGACTCGATCACCTTTTAGCAAGATGCTGTGGTTTTGTCCAAGTCAGTCAGTCAATTGTGCATAGGAAAAAAAGGTTGCTGGATAAATTTGAAGCCTTGATAACACATTCCTCCATTTGTATATACTGTACAGCTTACCAATGTATTCATTCCTTTGGCTTTCAACATTTCACAACTTTCCATAGGTCAGCCCAAGCAGCAAGAACAGGTCCTGTAGTTTGAAAGATCCCTGCTTTCAGACACTCATGTTCACATCACTTTGCTGTTGATTTCCTGATTTTTATTTATTTTTATTTTTATTTATTTTTCTTTTATTTTTAATCAGCAACATCAAATGGGTCTTTGGAGGGCCTGGATAACCAGGAGGGAGGGGTGTGCCAGACAAAAACCATGAAGATCCTCATGAAAGTTGGACAAGGTAAAGACCATCTGCTGTTTCATGAAATCACTTTGATCGGTCTCAATGTCCTTTTTAGTTTTCAGGCTTCTTTTAGTGGTGTAGAGCAGAGACTCGAGTCTAGTGTGGGCATTCCTCCCTTATAGTCTGAAAGCAAAACCTATTTTCTCTTCCTCGGCTACTGACAGATTTCTACAGAAGGAGTGTTAGCGTAATAAGATCTCTTCATTGGAGAGATCCCTAGAAGGAAAGGTCACCTGGGAGTAGTGTGTTTCAGTCTTTTTTATTTTTATTTTAAAAACAAAAGCCACAATTCTGCTGCTCAAAATTATTTAAAATACATGAAAAGAGGGAAGCTAATATTTCTATAGTTTGCTTGTTATGAATTCTGATTACAGAGAGGTTTTTGTTCATTGTCTCTTTTCACATATAGATAACCTATTGTGCAGGAAGAAAGAATTATTCTTCCAAGTAAAAGTTGGTTTAGTAGTCAATCAGCTTCCTCAGTTAAACTGAAATGTCATCTGCAAAGCTTTTCTTGCCAATTACAGGAGACCCTATAGTTTCTGCAGATGGCCTCACAATTTAAACCTCTGAAATAACTAACATAACCATTTTGCTTAAAAGGAAAATTACGTTCTTACATCTCCCAGTCCTTTGCATAAAGATTCTTCTGTTAATCCATTTGTGTCTCACGAGGTACCTAGAGCCAGCTTGTAAGGCTCTGTACCATCAAGTGCCAAAGCTGCATGAGTTGTCTTTCTCTCCCTCAGATCCCAACTCGGCAGGGCAGCCCCGGCACACGGATCCCACCAAGCGCCCTGAGCAGGAGGCTGGCACCAACGGGAAGAGTTCCACCACCAGCCCCTTTGTGAAGGATCACTCAGGTAGGTGTGGTGGGACTTTGCCCTGGAATGTCTCCTCCTTTGTTCCCAAGTGTGTTTTATTTTACCATTAAAGTGCCAGAAAAGCAAATGTTTTCATCATGAGATGAAGCAAAAGCCAGCTCTGATTGCTCTGGCAGATAGTGTCTGGGAGCTGCAAGTTTTGGCAACAGCTGCTCTCTCCCCTGTTCTGCTTTGCTGTAGAAGTTAATTATGTCTTGTGACAATGCCACTCATTTACAGGAAAGTTTTTGGATAGGACATTTGCTAAGCAGTTTTACAGTGGTCAGTGCTGCCTTAAATTTAGTGCTCTGGCAGATGAACAAGTCTTTGTCACTGTCTTCCCGCATAATACATTATCAAGTAGTTCTCGACAGCCATTTATAAAGTTTATTTCAAGGCATCTATAATTAATGTCCTGATCTTTCAGCTGACCATATAAAGTCTAGACATGGATGGCTGGTCTTTTCCTAAATGTAAAGATTTTTTTTAAAAATAATTAGCTAAACAAAATAAATAGATGATTCCAAACAAATATCTTCAGGATGCATTTCGCTCACTGGGTGAACAAAAAAACCCCTAACTTGTAAGACTCAAGCTGTCCAGAAGAAAATTCAGTGAATTAGGAATGCTACAAAGCAAAACATTGCTGAGAGGTGATTCTGGGTTTCCCAAAAAAGGCCACAACCTTTCCTTGCTAACTCTGTCATTAGTTACTGGGCTAATGACTCTTTAATATAGTGGGTGGCTTCAGCTGATTCCTACAAAAAGAGTTAACAACTACATGAATGTAGCATCTGTATCATTATTCCATTGTGAATGACCATCAAGAGAGGGAAATAGGTTCAAACTTTCAAGTGAGAAAGTGTCAAGTGAGTACTCATTTAATTTTTGTGACAAGTAATATATTGATGTGATGGCACCAAACATTCAACAGGCTGTTCAGCTCGTGAGCTTTTCCTGACTACGAAATGTGTGGTATTGTTTTCTTTTAAGTAAATGTAAGTTAATACAAACAGACATGCCATAGCCATTTTGTTGTCTTTCACACTGCCTCAAGCTCCTTAGTTTCATGTGCAAGCAAGAGGAGTCCACGGAAAGAGGCACTAAGGACGGTTTAACTTAAATCAATATGCGAAAGATAAAATAGCAGAGGGAACAACGTGGCACTAAACAGTAGCAGTTGTTCTGAGAATTGTCATTTCCCTGTGTTATTTTCCCTTCCAGTCCTATTCCACCCCTCTCTTGTGCCCAGGGCTGGCCGGCATCTGTTAAAAGATGCAGTGTGCATCAAAGGCTGCCTTGTCAGTGACAGTCCTCGCTGCTGATGGATGATGATGTATGAAACAGGGTGGTTTGGGAGCAGCACAAAAGTGAGACCAACAGACACAAAGTCTTGTTTAATATTGATTGCTGACTTCGGCTGTTTGCATTTAGCTATCTAACAGGGTAATTGGTTTGTCAAAGTTTAGCTGTCAGTTAATTCTTCCAGTCTTGCTTACTCTACACATTTTTAAGCAACGTAAACGGGTCACAGGATGGCAATAACTTTTGTCTATTGTATTTCCGTTCTTTCCAGGATCTAGCACAGATGGCAGTAAGGCTGGGCATTCCAGTATACTGGGTTCAGAGGTGGCCTTATTTGCAGGGATTGCATCAGGGTGCATCATTTTCATCGTCATCATCATCACTTTGGTGGTTCTTTTGTTGAAGTACCGGAGAAGACACAGGAAGCATTCCCCGCAACACACGACAACTCTATCACTTAGTACATTAGCCACCCCAAAACGCAGTGGCAACAACAATGGTTCTGAGCCCAGTGACATTATCATTCCTCTAAGGACTGCAGACAGTGTCTTTTGCCCCCACTATGAAAAGGTCAGCGGCGACTATGGACATCCGGTGTACATAGTTCAAGAGATGCCTCCTCAGAGTCCAGCAAACATTTATTACAAGGTCTGAGAAACACACAACCAGCTCTGTGGTACAGTTGAGTCGTAGAGGAAACTCACTGGTCAAATGCTTTCTGTTGGGGTTTGTGATGACGCCTTGTGCGCTAGCATTGACTTAAGCACAAGGGGGAGAAGGCAACAGCTCTTTCTCCGGGAACCGACGTGAGCTGGACAGCTTACCTAGTCTGTAGAATTCCTATCTCGGTGAATGAATATTCACTAAAAGCTGGAAGACTTTTATGTAGAAGATGCCCATTCTGATTGCTGTACTCTTGTTACATTCATCATCCTCAAAGCCATGTGCTGCAGGCGTTCAGGCATGTACAAAAGCCAAGGGAAGATGGAGCAATCCGTGGATGTTAATAGCTCTAGGCATCCTGGGAAGGTGCTCTAGGATATATCAAGCTTGAAATGCAATCTTCTGACTTTTGTGTGTCTCTCTCAGTGCGTCCTGGATTTGTCACACAGACCTTGGTGTCTAAGTAAGACTTGTTAAAGTTCTCTTGCTTTTAGTCCGTCACTGTTCCATTTGTTTCTGTTATCCGGGACTCTGCCATCCTTCACATAAGATTTCCTTTCACTCCACCTCCTGAATCACTAATGGAACATTAATGTTTGGAGATGCGCACTCCATCCATCTGCTACAGCAGCCTCACTCGAATGGGTAATGCATTTATAAAAATTGTGTTTGATAGTAAGGAGCCTTCCAGCCAAAAAGTTAGGCTGTCAACAAAGTCACGAGCAGGACTGGGTGGTGGAGGGAAGGGCTGATTGAAGTTACAGTTGAATATTGCTGCCTCAGAAATAGAAGCTGGGAAGAAAAAAAAAGAAAAAAAAAGCATTTAGGTAGCACAGCACTTTGGTATGCTAAGTTTTAAGAGGCAAGTAGGAAACACAACAACATGCGCAGTGGATTAAGGCTGCATTTGAAGGAATTCATGGTTATCAAGTACCAGTGTGCAGAAAATAATAGTACCTTCAATACAGTAGAACAAAGGGGTATTGTTAGTAAGTGAACAAGCCTGGAGAAGACAATAGCAGGCCGCTGAGGATAGATTAGGGCAAGGCTGTTGTGGTACTGGCAATAAAATACACAGCTTTGAAGCTGTAGCAAAAACGTAGTCTGCTTCAGATGACTTTTAAGCAGACTCAGCTGCTATACTATCACATTGTACTAAACACAGGGAAAGCATTTAAGAAAACAGCAGAGAGCCAAGTCTGACCAAGATGATTATAAGCCAACGGGTCAAATGAGCTATAATTCTATCACTGGTAAGGTCGTGGAAAAAAACCCCAAACCAATAAACCACAAAACCTTTCTCATCTCTGAAAGTAAGGCAGAATTTCTTTCTGACTGACCCTTTTGGCACTTTGGCTTATTGTAGTGCTGTCCCTGCACAGTGAGTGTAGGTACTGACTGACACAGCAGTTCATTGGTGCTCTGTTGCAAGGTTAAAGCACATATGGCAAACCTCTTGCAGTCCGTAAGAATAAAATAAATTATGACACTGAGATGGAGAAGGAAAATATGTCTTATTTATAATAGGTGTATAGAACACAAGGGATATAAAGTGAGAGTTTTTCTTTTGTTCATTCTGTCTTTCTTTTTGTTTTGTTTTGGGTTTTTTTACTAATATATATTTTGAGATTGCACAGAATCTACACCAGAAGATGTGAAATTCATTTGCAGCAATTACATAGTCTTAACTTGTCATCATTTTACATATATATGTGTGTGTGCGTGTGTATATGTATATACACACATATATAAGTTTATATATGCATACATATGCCTATATATGTATGCATATGCACACTTTTTTTTTTACATAAACTACTTCTGGGAAAAAAAAAAATCAGCCATCCAAAAATAACAATGGGAGCATAGTTATAAAAATAAAAATTCCAAAGCATCTTGTAAGAGAAAAGTAGGAGATATAAGGTCCAAAATATCAGGAAGTCAGTGTTACTGCATCACATATTGAACAGCAACAAGGTGTGCCGGCATTTATTTTCTGTGTTGTGTTTTCCCTTGCCTTAGAGGCTGATGTGTTCTGTAGATTTTGTTGAGGTTCGTGGAGGGGGGTTTCAGGTTAAAGTTTTCTCTTTAGCATGGCTATTCCCCTAAAGCTCCCACCCTGGGGAGGAAATAAAAAAAACTCTACTTTTATATGTGCTATGCAAATAGACATTTCTAACATAGTCATGTTACTATGGTAACACTTTGCTTTCTGATTTGGAAAGAAAATGTAGCAACAGCATTTTAGGGCTCTCAGACCTCCGGTGAGCACCTGCAAAAAAAAAAAAGAAAAAAAAGGAAAAAATCTGTCATAGAAATGATCACTCTTTGTTTTCTGAACCTGAAAATAATGTTGGGATGTTGGTCCAAAAGAGAGAAACAAAAAACAAAAAAAATCCCAACCCATGGTTCTGTGGAAGGTTACCATGGTGACTAACTACAGTACATATGTAATTCTTTTCAACAACCCTTCTTTTCTATGAATCCATCCATACAAGGTTCTCTTGTAAGTCATTAAGATTTTATTTTGGGGGAGGGGGAGGAAGGGAAAAGATGGGTTTACTGATTCTTATTTTTATTAAATCATATCTATGCTTCATCAGTTGGCTACATTCTAGTTACATACTAAACTGTGAAAATAAAATCAGACGAATTGCTCAAGAGCAACCTGCAACAAATTGAAAAAAAAAAATGTACTGTGCGTCTGTTTTGTGTCTGGTGCAGAATTATGACAATCTACCAACTGTTCCTTTATTTGACGTTGGTCCAGCTTTGAAAAGTTACTGTAAATGCCTTGCTTGTATGGTCATCCCTAGTCACCTGAATTGGAATTTGCACCATCATGTCTAAGTGAAGATGCTGTAAATAGGTTCAGATTTACTGTATATGGATTTGGGGTGTTACAGTAGCCTTATTCACCTTTTTAAATAATAAAAAAACCCACACGAAAACAAGACAAAAAAGGCTTTTCTTAACCAGATTGTGTATATAGAGCAATGTTGGTTTTTTATAAAGTCTGAGCAAGATGTTTTGTATAAAATTTGAATTTTGCAATGTATTTAGCTACAGCTTGTTTAAAGGCAGTGTCATTCCCCTTTGCACTGTATTGAGGAAAAAAATTATATAAAAGGTTGCCAAATTGCCGCATATTTGTGCTGAAATTGTGTACCATGAATATTTATTTAAGAATTACTTTGTCCAGTTTGTAAGTAACACAGTATTATGCTTGAGTTATAAATAATTTCTTCTTTCTTTTTCTTTTTTTTAATTTTATTTTTTGTTTTTGTTTGTTTGTTTGTTTCATTCTGTATTAAAACTAGCCGGTCATAAGTTTGAAATCTGCTTTAGTTACACATTGCAATTAGTTCCCAGAAAATTAAAATTATGAAAATCACATTCCACGTCTGTTTCAAACTGAATTTGTTCTTAAAAAAATAAAATATTTTTTTCCTATGGAAACCTTGCCTTCTAAGTATTTTCTTCTTTTGTTTTACATTTTTTTTCTTTTTTAAGCAATGAAAATAAATAAGAAAGCTACCAAGCTTGCCTGCCTCCCTCCCACCTCCCTTCCTCTCCCCCCTGTCCCCAACCTGATTGCTAGTGGTTTATAGGAGAGAAAGCTCCTTATAGTGCACTGACTTCTGTTAACCTGCTTCTTTCAGACTCCCTTACATATCTCAGCAGATTTTAGAAAACACTTGCGCATCTTATGCCCTTGGAAGTCAGTGGACTGCAGTCAAATGCAGTAGCCAGGGTGCCTGGATGATCTCGGAGGAGAGATTATTAACCACGGAAATAATTCCTAGACCTTACATGGTAGACTTATTCTGTGGGCAGAATCAGAGAAAAAAATACACCTGAAACTTTCTGGGCACTGTTGCTGTCACTGCTTCTCCTGAGGAGGGGAATTGGTGAGCCTGGAGTGACAGGGTTGAGCAGGAAGGGACAGGAGATGGAAGTTGTTGGGAAGATGACAAAGGGTTAGAAGTGCTGCAAAGTCAAGACATCTCTTCATGGTGCGTTCAGTGGGGCCACGCATTGTCCTGTCCGTGCTTACTGCAGCTTAAGGCAGATGGAAGCCAGCATGTCCAGGTAGCACAAGCCTTAATACAAGCTCTGTGGTTGTGCTGCTCTTAACTTTCCCTAGGATAACAAATTCATTTAATAAATAATACCTTAATTTTCTGACAAAGCCAAATCACCCTGAAAGTGAAGCACTTTCCAGTTTGTTAGCAGCACGTAAATGGTATGATCATCCATGGAGTAACAGGTGGGAAGGTCTACAGAGGGCAAATATGCATTTGTCACTTTAACAACAGATGCCAATTTGTCATAGAATTTTCATTGAAGAAAGGCAGCTAGCTATTCATAGTATGGGCCACGCAATTCCCATTTGTCAAATCATTTATTCTTTTCTGAGTAATCAGAAAAAAAATTACTTTGGCAAAGGCACTTGGCATGTCACAGTGGCACAAGTACTGTGGAGTGGGACGTACCAAAACCTACAGACTGGGAGATGGCTGGACTAGCATGACTTCTTGCTGATGGAGCTCATTTTAGAGGTCCAGTTTACAGAAAGTGTGCTGAAGTTGACCTTAGAGGAAAAGTCACATAGTGGCCCTTGGGTTCACCTCCTGGCTGTGCTACAGATGACCTCAGGAGAGTGGCTTGGTCCAGCAGAAGGCATAAGAGCCCACAGTGAAGCATGTGAGCATCCTCTGGCATCTCAGTAAATCTTGGACCTAATCCTCTATTTACAGTTACAAGTTACTTCAAAGGAGGTAGCCTTGTGTTCCCTGAGTACACAAATACTCGGCTGGATTGAGTTTTCACTCCCTGCTTCATGCTTGCACACAGGGAATTTCACTTGCTGCTCTCGGTGAGTTGTTGTGAGGGCTCCCACGTTGTTATTTGTTGTGAGATGCTCAGGTCTGGTCTATGCAGAAAGCTTGTCTGGCACAACCATCTGTCAGAGCTGTGGCTCTAGCTTAGTTAAGGCCAAGGCTATTGTTTTTGTTTAAAGCCTTGGTAAATACTGGAAGATGCTGATAAATAAATATATCAATAGTGTCAAGTTTACATGACATTTTTGTTACTGTGCCTCTTTTTTCTGAGTATGAAAAACATATAACTAGCACATATATTGACACAACGGACACTTACTTTTGCCACTGTTTTAGCAATAAGAGAAAATCAGTGTTGCTATAAGTGGTGTCTCCACTGGGAGGGAAAAATGGTTGCCAGTGTAATAACTATCTATATTTACACCTGGGGCCAAGGATGCTTGGTTCACAGGAGTGCCTTGCACACATACCTTCCCAAACAGAACCTCCACTGCATTGCTGAACTCATTGCAGTCAAAGATATGTGCCTTAGACACTTAGCATAAGATCACTGACTTATAACCTGTCTTATATGACTTGTAGAGAAAAAAAAATACTTTCATTTTTTTTCCTGCTGCTGACACCTTACTATTAATTATCAAATAAGCACAAAATCAGAATTTACTGCCTTTATTACAAAACTGGTTCTCTGGCAAGGGCTAGTCCAAGTCAATAGGCTCCACTAAGTGGAAAATAAAATTGTAATTCACAGTAGTTATCCATCTAGAGTGGAATAAGGATCTGTTACATAAAATAGTGCCTCACAAAGTAAGCATAACAATGCTACTACCTATGTTTAAAATCTATGTACCTCTTCTTCAGGGTGTCTCTTTAGCTTTGCTGTAAAGCATTGATCAAATGCTTACTCAGTCAGCAGCACGCTCATTTTGATTCTATGGGCACCATAAATTTTCTTTTTGCAGAAAAGCTTAAAATTTTGTAGTGGTTAGCAAAATAAAGGACAATAAAAATTCAGTCTTTCTAACTGCCGCTCTCCGTCTTCATAGCCATGATACAAATTTTGGTGGGGTAAAAGCCCAGGGTTTAAAAACACCAAACATATTCCTTATACAATTGGTATGTCATTACATGAAGCATCAGACCAGAAATCAAGTAATATCTGTTTTGGAAAAAGATGAGTGTTGGAGTATACACAGCAGTGTATTAATGATTGTGCCATTCATAATCCAAATGGCGCTGGGTTCAGCTGACTGATCTGTCGTCTGTGAAACAGAATAATACCCGTCTTTCACATGATTCATGCAAATACTTTGATGCGTAATTAAGGCAAAATGCAATCCATAGGAAACCCTTTCGAGAAGGAGGGGCAAGAGCCTGCCCATACACGGTGAGGATGAGGAGGTGGGGCTGCCAGGGGCTGTTCCTGGAGGAAGGCCTGTGGAATAGAGGGAGGAGGCAGGAGAGCGAAAGTGTGTGCGAGGGCAGTGACTTCCTGAGGAGGAGGCTCGAGGACATCTGCAATGACAAAATGCCAGGGAGAAATCAGAGCAAGGGGACAGCTGTGGAGGTAGTTAGAGGAACAGGATCTTCACAGCTCTAGGAAAGGCTTTGGTGGGAAACAGGTAATAGCAGAGGAAGAAAAGTGGTGACAGATGAAAAGCAAGTAAGTGTGGCATTTGATAATTTGATCGGTTGTTGTTTCAGGTAGGTGAGGAGATCAGGTCAGGTTGTTCTGCTAGACACAGAGGAGACAGAGCCTAAATGCAATGGAGAATCCAGACCAGAACTCAGTGTTTTCTGCAACCTGGCATCCTGTGAAAAAAAAAATAAAAATCAAAGATCTGCAAGAACTGAATAACTGTAGGGCTATTCGAAGTCCAAACAGCAGAGAACCTCGTGCACAGCTGTCATAGCCCCCGGAATAGGACTGGTGTTTTCATAAGTGCATTGTCAGATCCTTGTGCACTTAGACTGCTGAAGAAGTGCAATTATTAAGTAAATAATGTGGGGAATCCATTGAGGGTGGGAGGATAGTTGCTTCTGGATGAGACCTTCAGTGGATATAAATTAGCATAGTTCAGTTTGATATCTGAACCTACTTATCACAGTTCAGAATTGCACATGCATAAGCAATACTCATATAGATTTTATTATAGCTCTTAGCTATGAGAAAATGCTTTATAAGAGTGTTGTTCTGAATATTATGAAGATTGTACTCAAAAACATACCAACAATGACTTGCTTTTATAAAAGACTGCTATCAAATGCCATAAAAATTGTATTTTGTATTTTATTGAACATTGTCAGCAATTTGCTGTATCTGTTCATTAAAAGTAGGTTGGATTACTAGCAAATGTGTAATAAAAATTGGTCACATTTTAATGAGTCTTTTTGTCCTTTCTTTAATATTTAAACTAATTCCTTACTATTCCTGCATTCAATTCTATTCCAGTTGCGTAACAGGCAGGTCAGCTGTGCAATGTTATTACATTATCTGTTAATGCCCATATGCTATGTTCCCTGTCTTTCCAAATCTCTTAATTCATTCAACATACCTAATTTTGATTGTCTTTAAACTCAGCTGTTGAAAGCATATGATCACATGAATAATTTAGTGATTATTCAGAATCAATAGCACTTTAGCTTTCATTGCCACGAGGAATATGGGAGGATGTGAGGCCAAGAGGCTAAAAGAGCTCTTCATTTGTCACTCTAAGAAATCTCGAGATTTCGGGAAACCCTAATGGTGATGAAAGAGTTAAAAATATTTGCATGTGCTGCCTTTGCTTCACACTCTTTCCTTCATTATATGTTATGCTTTCTTTTTGTACATACCCAGCAAATCACATGGGAATTTTCCAGGCCTCAAAACAGTGTCCAAGCTGTAGAGATTCATATGGCTGTAGGTCTTTTCTTCAATTTCCACTGTTGAGTAAACAGTGGCTGCTTTCCTTCACCCTGTTTACTGCACACCCTGATGCCATGCCCTGATCACCTGCTAACCACACCAGCCCTTCCCATCCCAAAGCCCTTGCTGAGGTTTCATATCTTCCCAAATAAGGTTTCATTTCTGGTCAAAGCTTTTGTTACCCTCAAAGTTTCTTTTCAAATGTTGCCCTAGGCTTTCCTCCGTTTATATGCCTGTCTGTGGGTTTCAGCTGGTGACATTTCCTGATTAAAGAAAAGGTTCTGATGGAACACAGGAACAGTCCTTGTATCAAGAGTGTGTTTTCTTATAAGCCCCTTATTTTTCAATCAGCTTTAGTTTGAATTTTCATGTGCCTTTATCTCTTCCTTTTGTATTTATTCAATTGCATCTGAAGGAAAATAGCATGCAGTAAAATGCCTAAATACAATTTAAATATAGCTCATTTCAATCTGCTTGGTTTTACATTTCTATTCATCAATACATTAAGCTAAAAATATCTCAGATTGTTTTGTCTTGCTTCTTGTAATTTAAGAAAAATTATTGAATCTGTTAAAACTTCTTTTCAGAGAAGTGTAAGCAGTTCTCTTTGGAAAGCATCATTTGAGCAGAATTAAGAAGCAGTTATTGATGTGCAGCTCCAAATTGAGTGAGCCTCTTTGAAAGACAGAATAACTTTTGGCAGTAGCCAATATTTGGTTTTGTTTTGTTTCTTTAAGCCAGCTCAACACTGGGAAGCAGAAAGTGCTGTTGGTTTTACTGTCAGTGCACCAGTCTGGTGGCAGCCAGCTTGGAGCTTCTTTACTTTAGCTTTGTCCTTTCAGTCTCTTATGACGAGCAGTGATAAAACTGAAGTCTGGATGCTTTGGCCACCGATAGGTGTAACCTATGTGATTACACACAATACAAGGGATTTATACTAAGACATTGTTCCTGCAGAAGAGACATAAATCCCTTTTGCCAGCTCCCCTCCACTCTGTTCCAGTGCTGCATTTTGAAACAGCAGACGTTTTTGCTTTGGATTTTTTACTCAGCCTAAATATTTCAAAGATAGCATCAGAACTATATTTATCGAGTTATACAACACTTTTTTTCTCCCTGTGTAGCTGTCTGCTTGCAATGTTTCCACAGCATCCTCTTCACTCAAGACACCATTAATAGACTAGTGCCTACAAGCATCCAGATGAGAGACTTGGGAGACTCATTTTTGCATCAGTTCTTTGAGAATATTTTACCATTGCTTTTTAACTGTGTCACGCTACTGATAGATTGAGAAACCAACACACCTCGCTCCAGAAAGGCCTTATCACTGCTCACAAAAGTTAGAGGGATTGATTTTTTCTCTCTCAGTCGCCATCAAGGAGGGGTTACTGTGGGCTGTTCAGGCTTTCACAAGGAGGTGGAGAGGAGGTGGCGAAGTCTCACTCCCCAGCACTTTGATTCCTGCCTCTCAAAGGGAAGAGCTGCTCCGTGTTGCACAAGGCAGGACTTTCACACGGCTCTCGCCGTGGCACCGAGTGCGACAGAGGCAGGACTGAAGCTGCGAGTGATGAGGCTCAGTCATCCAGCTTTCGGTACACGGCCGTGAGAGCAGCCGCTTGGAATTCAGAAGATTTCTTGGAAGCGGGCTGAGCATGCAAGGAAGGCACGTGGAGACTGATCCGGGGCTTTTGGCATGCCTTCGCTCATCTGCTGCACCGCTCTGCCAGACGTGCTTTGCAAGGCACAAACAATGAGCAGGATCCGCCTTAATTAAACCCTTGGAAGCTTCGCGGGTGGTGAGAATCAGGGACGCAGGGATAACCAGCTGTGACTGCCACAGCAGTATCTTCTGCAGACCCGGAGACCGGCCCCAGCCTCTCTGGAGAGGCTGTTTCTGGGTCGCAGAAGGAGATCTCTGAAGATTTACGCTTCCTACTTACTATTTGATGGCTCCACTTAACATTACTGCCGGCTCCTGGAACAGCGGCTGACCCAAACATCACTTCTTAAGCATGAAGTAGAGTTTCTCGTTGATGCAGCTGACTGATTTCAGTGCCCTGAGGAATTTGGCCCCTGATTACCAACCAATTGACAGACATGAATCAGGTGGCAATTAAATCCCTATAAAATAGAAGACCCATTTAGTAACATTTCCAAGTCGCTTAGAAATAATGGCTCTTGCAAATACCCGATCCATTGCCGGCTATTCTAATATAAACATAATCATCAAGTGTACCGAGTTCTTTTTCTTTTTTTTTTAAGGCAGTGAAAATCAGAACCCCGAGCACTCTTAATGGGTGTCGAAATTCTGATTTTTTTTAATCTCCCTAAATTCCAGGCCTGAGTGGCTTTCTGTGGAGGTGAATTTTACAGTTCAGTCACACATCATATAAAAGAGTGTTTTCTTTGATCAATTTTTAGCTTTCCACCTTTGAAATTCTCTCTATTCCTTTCTTCTGAGACAGAGAAATCAACTCCTAAATTCTATCACTTGTTAGCATATTTCTACCTTATAAAAAAAAAGTTAAAATTCATTCATCTCATTCTCTTTCTTATGGTATCTATGCTTCTCAGTCTATTTCCATTTAGTGAATTTTCCACACCCCAGTCATTTTTTTCCCCTGTACTTTGAACTCTTGCTTAGTTCTGCTTTGTCCCTTAAAAAGAAAGAGAGAAGGAATATATAGTTTGCTGGTCGAAATTGCATGAATTCTTCCTATACTATAACTTTAGAAAAGCTGAGAAGGAACTGCATGAGGAACAGTTTGGATGCCATCCTGGCCATTTATTGTGTCCGCAGTATTGTAGGAAACTGCTCCTGTAAAACATCCTGGCTGGTGATAAAGCACTTTAAGCTTACATTAATAGTAGTAGGATTTGAAACTGCTCAGCACCTCTTACATATTCCATCCAGAAAGAGAGGATTATATTTGTGGCTGCAGTTACAAAGTTTAAGAGGTTTCTTCCTATGTTTGTCTATAGCAAAATCAGGATGTTTCCTTTATAATACATTAATGGGAAATATTTCTCTGAATACTCTGTTGTTGTATCTTCCAACCTGGTGTATAAAACTCCTATTTCAAATTGGCCCCTTAATCCATTTTTTTCCCCTCACAAACCACATGACTCACTCCTGTGCTATCTATTTGCCTTATTTCTCAATCCAGCTTTTTGAGACAGACCACACTCTGAGCTAAGTTTGGGTCCTTTTCCACATACTAAAAGTCCCTGCTAGCAACCAGACTGTCACCATCTCCATCACCTCTGAAAACAAGAAGTTTAGATCTTTCACCAGGTGTGTAGGAGCCCTGGGTTTAAATGCACTGCCAGCGTGACTCGGAACAGAGGTGTGGATATATGATTTCAGGTTAGTGCCCTGCCAGGTATTTTGAGCCTGTCATTCTTTTCTCTTGGAGTTTTATCACTTTTGGTAGTTGAACAGCTATTGCTCAGAAGAGCCTCTAAAATTCATGAATCACTGGCCTAGATAGTCAGGCTGCAACACTGCTCTGTCCACCCAGCCTCACCAGTTACACGCAGAGGCAAGCAACATCGTGTTGCTGTTCAAGTATGAGAGCTGGATCAAGGTTATCCCAAAACCTGACATTTAGGGAGTTCCCCTTTAATATGGACGGCATGGCTCGTGTCTCAGAAGAGACTGCAAGCCCATTTGCACAGCTTAAATCTTGTTGGAGCACTCTGACCCTCACATGGTCCTGATTCGGCACGTGTCCTAAAGTGGGAGATGGGTCTTACTGGCAATGAGCCTGTTTGTAAGCTCTCCTCTGAGCTTTTGGCTTGGGCTCAGATCCCACACGCTTCACTAATGGTGGACAGTGGTCTCCATGCGGAGGTGTCTTTTTTGAGAAATCAAGGCACTCTCTGGGTTCAATGTCAGGGAGAGGTGTCAGCAGCGCCAATCAGACAGATTTAGATGAGAAAAGGCACAGTAAAGAGCCTGACTGCTTCTGAAGATCCAAAAAAGATGAATCTGTCAATTTTTGCTCTAAATGGGAAGCTGAACTTTAAGTCATGGCTTAACCAAAGGGCAGCATATGGCAGCACTACAGCTGTTTGAAATCCACTTGCACTTCACACTGGCACTTTGACAAATGCTATTGTGTTACAAATACTGGATGACACAGTAAATCTGGGGCTGTATCCAGCTCTGCCGTACGCAGGCATAATTCCCACTGACTTTGTACACGTCTATACCAAAAAATGTATGGAAGTGCGTAGGACTGAAACAAATACACAGTGCTTGTAAGGAATCCTTCTGGCAGAAAGAAACATTTGATATGGTTAGACCCCTGTAGCAGGAAGCGTGAATGCTATAATATGGAACTGGAGGAAAAATTAGGGAATCCGTGAGGTCTAGAAGATGCCTGGTGATTTTAAAGACAAAACTTGAATTTCTGCATTGGAGCAACAGACATGCTGGCTGGTCATTATAAGGGGAACAGGGCTCCTCCTGCTGAGATCCATTTACTGTCTTTCATACTCTGTTTTTTGTCTCTCTGCCAGTTTCTATGAGGAAAGAAAGAATTCAGAGGCTTTTTTTTTCTGGAGCAAAAGCCTACAGGAGGCCTAAAAAGAGCACTACACAAATATATCAGAGAAGGGATCATGTTGCAGGGAAGCTGTGGCTGCCAATGATGAGATCTTCAGTTTCTTAGCCACTTTAGGTCAGAAACCAGGTGTTATGTTGTTGATCCCATGGCTGCTTGCCATCCTCTGCCTCCTCCTGTAACAAACAGTCTCAGCCGAACAACTTTCACGGCTCCAGATGTTTAAAAATACACTTTTAGAGTACTTGAACAAGAAAGTGCTCTTTGCAAACTACTGCTTTCTATGTTCAGTGGCAGAGCCGGTGCTGACTCCACTACACTGATTTTTAAATGGCATTTTAAAAGCTTCAGCAAGTCTGGACACATATTTTCTCTGCTTAAAACCTGCTTAACTCTTTCGGCACTGTGGGTTTAGATCCTCCTGATGTTCATATAACTACAAAGGTATTAAAATTAGAACAGTGGAAAATAAATAATGGGAAATAATTTTTTCTCAACAAGAGTAAAGGCAGGAAGGAAGAATGCTGTACACATATCTATTAAATCATCTTAGTTGTGCATTTTCTGCCACTGAGACACAGAACAGGCTGGTTTATGCCAAATGGTCAGGCAGCAGGGATGATTTTTGCAAAGGGTACAATAACTGCAGAAAATGCCATCCCACTGGAGCATTTGGGGCACTTTATAACAGTCACAGCTCCAAATTTATTAAGCCAAATGACATTACAAACTGTGGGAAAAACAGAGCAAGAGTTAAAAATCATTTAAGATTTAGGTAAAAATCTATCCTCATGTTAAAGACAAGTACTTTATGCTAAAAGAGCCAGAGCTGGTGCTGGCATCAAAGACAAGGATGTCAGCAGGAAGTGCCAAGGAAACAGCTGAGGCCTTGCACTTCAAAAAGCTTAACTCTGGGTGAGAGATGTTCCCACCAACAGTCAAGATTCACAGATGACATTTTCAGATGTCTTCAGTATTTTGCATCCAGGCAGTCACATGATGGATTCTATGCCATATGTCTTTTCCATGGGCTTCAGTTTCTTAGGTGTCTACAACTGCTTTCAGTTCTCCACTACAAGGTGGAAAAGAAGTGCATGAAAGCCTCCCTGTTTTTTCTTGTTATTTTAGAATTAATTCCATGAGATTTGGACAGATTCCTATTTCTCTTCCATCAGCAGAGACAACAATTTTTTAGCTGCTTATTACACTGTTAACCATTTTCTCTGACAAGGACATGGCTGACCCATCAGATCTTTGACAAATGATTGATTTAACCTAGAAATGTCTATTTATAAACTAATGCAAAAAAATATTAAGGATGAGTAAACTAATTAATAAGCAGTGTGTTCCCACTGACAACATGAATAAAATAACTGCTAAGCCAACAGAGAATTCAGCATTGCTCCATATGCTTCTTTTAGTGGTGTTCAAATAGTACAGGTGTTAACTTTGAGTGACCTTATTTATTTCATATTTAAGTGGATCATTAAAGGAAACTGTCACCTATTGAACTAATTGCTTTTTTAATTCCTTCCTGAAGAGGAATAAATGCTTCTTATCTTATTAATACATCTAGAGTTCTTATCAAAGTCATCCTACTTTTGGAAAAACTCTATTCTCAGAAATGAGGCTGAATTTCCCCTAAAATCAGAGGCACTATTTTAAACATTTATAATCTGAATGAGGGAAACAGACACTCTGACTTCTGCCTCTCACCCATTTATTTGTTAAGGTGGGGAAGGAAACCTGTCTTGAAGGCATGTGGGAAGGAAAAGCAGCCTTAGGCACAGCTGAGTTACCAGATACAGAAAGACTTGTGGGCATTGCAATGTTCAAACCTAAATTTTAGATGTCTGACTTCTGTTGTGGAATCCGAGACTCAAATGGTGCATGAATTTGCCATCTGATGCCTGGGGAGAAGAGTTAGGTGAATCACAACCTACCCAACTAAATTAATCTGTTATGTATAGGTTCTGAAGCCAGTAGGGTTAAATTGAAAATTAAACAGAAAACATTTGGCCTGTGGTTTACTTGAAAGAAAAAAAAGTAGAGCAAAAGTGTGTATTTCTTTAAATTTTCTGCTGACAGACCAGAGATAATTAGCCTACAGCTGCAGGCTGGAGAGAACAGCTCTTTTTTCTGCCTTGAAGCAGCAGGTGAAAACCCTGAGAGAGAAGCTGGGTGCCACTGACTTAATTTAGTTGCTTGAATTGAAGGCAGCATACAACACCAGAGAGAAACAGGGAGGTGGCAAATCTTCAAGACCAGGATTTCTGAAGAGTGGCAGTTAATAAACAGGAATGAGAGTACAACTAGAAAGAAGAAAAGATTAAAAATATGTACTTATGACACCCCTGTAGTATCATAGATGCCTTAGAGATGTTTCAGCTAGACACAAGCCCAGACTCAAAAGTACTGCAGTCGGATGAGAAATGGGATATAGCAGTGGAGAATTGTAAACAATAGAAGATGGAGGAGTGTGACAAAAAACATCAGGAAGCTGCTACACACATATCTTACGCAAAAAACCCTTTCCCAGTTGTCCGATGTGCTCCCACACGTTGTTCTGTACCCTACCAAGGCCTGCTGCTTTCCAGGCACTCCTTGTGACATCCAGATACTCATTTCTGTAAGCCAAAACACAATCATGCATTGCTTGCAACATTTCCTGTATTGTGAGTACCTCTATTTAGAAATCTATTAACATAAAGATTATTTCATGTTTGTGAAGGGGAAATTACTTGTCTGTTTCAATAGGCAACAATTTAATAATAATAAAAGGCAATAATAACAATGACAACAAATTAACATAATTGTCTGCCCAGATAATTTCTTATGATCCCTCTTCTATTGGGCATTTGTTTGAAGAGGCTTTTATTATCTGCATAAGATGATAAAATGTACAGAGATAAAATTGCTCCATTTTTTTTTAGGAAGGATCTTCAAAGTAGCCTGATCTTGGTATGCTGTCATTTTAATAGCATCAATGGGAGGACTTGTGGAGTAAGTTTAAATAAGTGTGGCAAAGTAAGGTACAAGATTAAAATGTATTAAAATGAATGGGTAGTTGTCTTTCCAACACTTTCATTTGAAGGTGAGAAAGAGCAGTGTCAAAAGAATATTGTGCTGCTTTGTGAATCAGGAGGTAAGGAATACTGGCTACTGACAATCACCACACATGGTCAGGTCTAATGAAGTGAGAGGACTCCTTGTTTGGGGATCTCAGTAGGTACAGTCAAACATGAGCATGTCCTTGGTGTAAAGCCAGGTGTGGCTCCACAGAGGAAACATAGCTCTAGCCATACTTAACAGATCAGGTACTGTGTGGCATGAATACTTGGAGTCATTGTCCAGAAAAAATAAAGTCACATTTAAACAGCCTTTACCTAATATTCTGGTTATGAGAGGGCTCACTAGTTAGGGCACAAATCCAGGTGAAATAAAAAAGCCTCAGGTACCCAGTGGCCTGCATTGTCTCCCTGTGCCCACCCACTGCTCCACCTGAGCAAAGAACCCCCCACAGAGCAGTGGGTAACCAGGAGTAGATGGAGAGACAGTACCATGAAGGTCAGAATAGGAAACAAGCCTTTATTATTCATGTTTGTTTTGTTTTTTAGTTCCCCATTTTTTAATTTCTCTTTATGTCAAGTTATGGAGAATTCGTTTTTGAGATACAATAATGAAGCGTGCACATTATCCAGTGCAGTATGCTACAGAATGTTGTGGGTTTTATTTAAAGCCTACTCTAGCAGCCGTTGTATTTGATATACCATCACATCAGCAATTTTATATGCTTTTGATTAAACTTTTTGGTTTAGAATGGCACCTCTTACTAACACATAAGAGCAGAGCCAAGTAGAATAGCAAACAGAAGGAGGAAGAACGCTGGAGGAAAAAACCTGCAGATCTTGGATTGCTGCTTAGAGATTTTGTATAAAAACCTGTGAAGAGTTCTTGTCACTGAGCAAAAAAAATTGTTTTAGACGTTTGTAGGAAGTGTTAACAACTGCATACTAGGCATTATTTTCCCCTTGTTAAGCAAAATAAATCATTAAAGTACCAAGGCTTTTCAGAGATTCTACGAAGAGGCAAGTGCCAGCTTTTTGCTTATTTATTTACTTTTATAAATTAGTGATGTATTGGATGCAAAATCGTTTGAAGAGTTGCATATTTACCCAGTGAGAATAAATCTCAAGGCCTGTGTTAAATTTATGGCAGCACAGTGAAACTCAGTCATGCCCACACACCTGCATGAAGTGGGTGTTTTTGTTCCTTGGATCATGTGGATTATCTCCACTGTAAACCATGCATTAATAAAGAGCAGAGCAGGCACTTACCATATTCCCTTTTGGAATTAAGAAATAAAAGGAAACTTGCATACTTGGCTGCCTTTGAGGAAGCTTCTAGAAAAAGAAGTTCAGAAGGAAAATGAGAGGAGTATAATGAGTAATAAAATAAGGAAAAACACTGTGCCATTTTAAGTGTAAATGTATCTTGGAAATACTAACCCAAAATGCCACTGAATAGCTAAGGAAGGTGTCCAAGCAAAGTGTCCTTCCTGACCATTTGAAAAAATAAACAACATCACCAAGCCTAAAAATCCTCTTTTGTATTGACATCAAATATAAAATATAACTTTCGATTAATCTTAGACCTGAACTTTGTGTTTATAGGGAATTAGAAAGGTCATGACAACCACTTTGATTTTTCCACCCATGCTGGCCTCAGGAAAGGAAACAGAATCCAGAAAAACTGTCACGCCTGACACCTATCTCATCATCAGTTGTCACAGTGCAATGCTGTGCCAAGGAACAGTTTCATCAGGAGGTCAGGAGTTTGAAGAGCTGTTAGTGCAGAGGGGAAGTATTCCTCAAGAAAGACAGGAAGGAAGATTGGGGTGCAGGATGGGATGAGTTTGGCAAGTGAGGGCAACAGTGTGCAGATTGAGCAAGAAAAATGCTAAAGAGAACGCTGGTGGGCAGGGATCAATGCCCTGCAGAAATCCACCCTGAGTCCTCTTAGTTCCCTACTCCTTGTACAGGCAGCTTGAAATCAGCATGGCTATTCACAGAGTGTGGTACAAAGATATTAAAAACTGGTCTCAACCAATCAGAAATATCCTGAAGGTTTTGACCACTAAGATCTGGGGTGCTGGAAAGGTGGAAAGCAGTGCTGTTCTTTTGGCTATATTTGATTCCTTACTTATTTTCTAGTAGCATATACACCTGGTATAGAACAGATCAACTTTTTTTGTTATTGTTATTCTATTTTTCATTATATTTGCCAGAAATATTTTCTTTTCCCTTTTTTTTCTTTTCCCTTTTTTTTCTTTTTTTTTTTTTTTTTTACCAAAAGTGTCACAGTAGTATATATTAGTGCCACCTCGATACAAGGAAATTCATATACGTTGGCACAAGAATAATCATGAGATTCAAAAGCCCTTCAGTGCTTTGTGGTTGTAGGCTTACATTGCCTCTTCCAGGAGGATTGTGGCAGCTGTTTTTCATCTTGTGCAATATTTCTTATTTTCTTAAGGTCAAAGACAATTGCTGTGGATAGGCATGGAACCACTATCTTCCCTTTGGCTCTTCATTTTTTATGCTCACACTGTAAAATAGGCTCACACTGTAAAATATTATGTCATTTTAGAAGAATATAAATGAAAGAATGAATTGAGAAATAAGTAATTTCATCTATGTCTCATTTTAAACTTGTATCTTTCATGCATAGCCAACAATTAGATAATGGTATATAATTTTTCCTATTTATATTTTTATTTGAACATTTCCGTCAAAAAATCAAATCCAAACTAATCAAGTCTGTACCTTTGTGCATATGCCTTTTCCCTGAGGCAGAATTATAAGGCGGATTGTTGTACTAATAATTTGTGAGGAAAAATATTAAAAAGCCAAAAAATAAGAAATTGCCACTTTTCAGTTTATGTTTTGCAGATTGGTCAGGAAAAATACCGTCTCTTCTTACGTGTTTGACTGCTCAGTCTCATCTGATTTAGCTCAATGAGCTTTCATGCCAATTTATTCATGGGCCAACTTTTCGAGCAAAGTGCTAATTGAGAGAAGGCACCATTGCTCAGGGCTATCTGCTTTCTGGCTGGGACAGCTGATTTTACTGACAACATTATCAGCCGATGTTTCCAACCCAGATGATGAAAATGGGGAGATTTGAACTGGGTCATCATTTTGATACAATTAAAATGGAAATGTTTGTGGGGTTGCCAGGGTTTAATTAGTCTGCTAGTGGACACCGGAACTCTTAGCATGGAGCATATCTGTGTCGGTTTCAGTTCAGGTAATCAGAGGTCGCTTTAAACACCACAATTACAAAGTTTATATCTTTTTGTAGTTGAGCTCATTTAGGTTTCATTGACACTAGGCTCTTGTGCAAGAATTTAGGCAGAAGAGGCTCCTGGATTGCTTCATAATTGTGAAGGCCTCGGTCAGCTTTTAAAAGAACAGTTTACAAAAGCTCCTGTGAGTGAAGGCCTGGAGGTGCCCTAACCCCACACGGTGAAGGTGCCAGTCAGTCCCTGGGGTGGGTCACAAAGGTTACTGCAGATAAAGGAATTTTTGCAAACCCTGCATAGACACTGCATGATTCAACACACCAAGAGGGCAATGTGATCACTCCACTGAGCAATTTAATGTCCTGGAGTAATGAAATGATAAGTCTGTTTCACACAGTGGGCCTGTCAAAAAAACCCCAGTAATAATGATAATGGGATTTCTGTAGGAGAACTCTGGAAAGTTTTACTTGGAAGACTTTAAAAGGTTAATTTTTTCTGATGCAAAATCATAAATCACTCCAATAAGCTCCTGTGACACATGGTGAAATAAAGGCAATCACTAACATTCAGAAATACTGAGTCAGCCATTTTTACCCATTACACATGACTGAAATAGTTAACCCCTCGTGTCCCTGTGGAGCATTGTGGATTTCTGGAGAGGAAAACAGCTTGGTGCAGCAAGTGTGTACCTAATTTTACCCCAATTGATGTTTCATTTATTTATTGGTTTTGCCTCAAATTAGATGGAAATTAGAACCCTCGAATTAGACTTTATCTTTCACTTGAAGGTATACTGAACCTCTCCTAAAAATAACGTGTACACATGTACGTGTCACAGTATGTGCTTTCATGTCCATGCTCCTGTAATCTTGAGATGCTTGTATTAAAACTTGTTAAATTAATACTTGGAGGCGGGGGGGGAAGTGGACAATATGTAACAACTGCTCTTTTTCAGGACAACAGCCATTTATAAAAAATCATGAATATTTAAAACAAGTAAACCCAGGTAACCTATTATTTATGTTTTGTATTATGCCTTCACACTCTGCAGGAAGGCCTGTACACTTAGAATTTGATAGGTTGCAACATTTTTTTTTTCTAGTTACAGTTCCTTTTTACAAGTTGTGCTCAGGTAGAGCAGGATGAAGGATGACTCTGCTTCTATCTAATGAGCAGTATTATGCCCTCAAAATATTGCTTTAAATTTAAGCAATAAGAAGGAGCCTTTGTAACTGTGGATAAAGGCATTTTATTATCACTACTGATAGCATATAAGCTTTAGATAATTAATCAGCTCAGTTTTCTCTTGCATCACACACCAAGTTTTGCTTTGCTTAACCACAAATTTAGGGTAAGCTTGTCACTAGCACAGCAATACATGAATAATAGCCATTTCATATTCAGCAGTAACTGGGCTTTATTATATTCAGTAATATCTACTACAGAATGACTTGGAATGAAGCCATTTCTAGAATAGAGCTTTCAAACTAGTTTCAGAAATCATGCATAATGGGGGAATGAAATAAGGTTGCCATACACGAGTAATATTTGGACAGTTATATTGTAATTGCATGCTGTATTTTCTGAAGTGAAATCCATACTTGAGTACTTTCGAATGTGAACCTAAGTTCCCAAATTTGCTGATTTTCTACCAAGAATCCTTGTCTGCTTTCTACTGTACTTGGTTCTAGTCTTATGGCAAAATATTTGATGTCACTGTAAATCAAAAGGAAAGTAATTCAAAAGCACATATATTACCCTGTTAGGCTGAATGGCACTTCCCACTGAAAGATGAAGTGTTAAAGAAAACGCTCAACGTTCCCGAGTTTCAAAAAGGGTTTTGCAAATGATGTTACATCTGTCCTGATTCTTAAGGATAAATTGTCTTTATCATCTGACTTAGCAAATGAATTGGTCAATTACTTGATTATTTTTCACTATATATAAAACCCTTAACCTTTTACTTCAAAATATTCATTTCTAAGTGCAGTGCCAGCCTGTGGAAGGCTTGTTAACAGCTCAGAGGCCCAGATAAATATGATAATTCATTTAACCTTTACTTCAAATCCTCTTATTTGTTACAGGCATCAATCACATCTAAAAGCTTGAGGATGAATGTACAAGCTGCACTTGGATGTGTAGTTTGTGCAGTCAGGAGCATAAAGACATGAAGTACTTGTGTAGTGAGAGCAGAAGTTGGCAGCACAGACAAGGTGTGAAATAGCAGCCTTGTAGCTTGAATACTAGGTCAATGAAGCATTTTAAAGCTAGTTTAAGATATCTGTGAGTAGATTTTTGCTGTTTGCATTAAATATTTGTTGTTTTGATAGTTAATGTTAAGCTCATACGACTCAACATTTTTAGTTTTCTTCAGATATAGACTTTGAGGTTTTGTGCTGTATATCACAGAGATTCCATGTCAAACTATAGTTTTCTAATCCTATTACAGCTGCATCTGTTATGATATTAATTGGTGGAAAATAGTATTTAATAGTTATCCTATTATACAGTCTTTTCCTTTATCACTGGTTTGTTTCATATCTCTAGAGCTCAGATTTTCTTCTGGCTTTAATTCAGTATGTTTGAAAAATCTGAGCCTCAACAAAGACATGAATGGAAGCACGATATCCTCACTCCTTCTTCTTGCCTAACACAAAGAAAGTGTACTATATCTCTCCTTTGTTTCTAGGTAAGGATTTAGAATGGCTTTTAAAATATCTCAGATTACTTTTCTCACATTGTTTATCCAATATGACCAATCATAGCGGGCTCTCTTCCAATCCTCTTGTTTAACTTATCAGCTTGCTTAGTTCTGTGGAATCTTTCTCATACATTTTTTTCCCTTCACACAACACTCACCACAGGTGAAATCCATTCCTGGGTCTAGAGCCAATTCAAGGATCATGTGATAAGTTACTGCTTAAATTTATAGCAGTATTATGAGAGCATGCATTAATTTTTAAGGACCTGGTATGGTCCTCTGAACAGGTGGGAGTTTTAACTATTAAGATAAAGTTCTTTTCAGCTGGAAAACTTGCAGCTTTGCCTGCACTTTCAAACCATTTAAACTTTCAGTCTATTTGACTATAAATGCAGTTTGCAGTGAGTGAAGCCCGTGGTAATGTGATGCTTAAGCCTCATTTGTAAGGAAGGCAAACAATGGCTGTTACAGAGTTTCAGAGTGGTGTGTGGGACGAACTTATCCGGTAGCTTCAGTATGAGCAATTCAATGAAAACATTTTAAAATTTCAGAAAAATCAACTAACACCTGCATGGGTTTTTTTTGGGTTTATTTGTTTGTTTGTTTTGCTTTGTTTTGTTTTGTTTTTTTACTTTAGAGAAGAATGAGAAAAAGGCAAACTTACATAGGTCTAATTTTTTTTTTTTCAACCAACAACTAACTTCTCTGTTGGAAATGCTCATGGCACATGTTGACATCCTCTGTTCTATATCTCAGACAAAAATTCAAGAAGATTAATTCATGGAAAATGTGATAAATTTGATTTCATTCTATATAGAGGGCCATGGTTTCTGATACATTTAATTATAGCTCTTTGTATAATGATAAAGTCAGGCTCTGTGCTGGAGACCTCAGACCAACTTGTCCTGTGGACGCTCCCTTTGCCCTGCAATGCAAAGTCTGTAACATCCATAAATATCATACTATGTTTTATTTTTGGAAGTTCACCAAGGGGGAGAAGAGAGAAAAGCAAAGAAAAAAAAAAAAGCCTTGGTGCAGCTTTCACATCTCCTGTTTTGAGCAGACTGTTCAATTAAATGCAGTTTGTAGCTGGTGCAGTGGTACCACAGCCGCTGTGCTCTCATCCTGGAGGCACTAGGGGTGCAAATACAAATGGAGTGTATCTTCTCATCAGGATTCCTGTGAGAAGGACTCCCTCTAGAATGCTCATTCCCTGGCTATGGCTTTGTGGAACAGGCGCTCCTCCATGATGTGTCTTTTACTTATTCCTCTTGAGTACCTTTCCTTTCATTTCAGTGACACAAATCTGCCATGAAGGTGTGCCCCGTGTCCCAGTATGGTGATTGGCATTGTTTGTCACACAGTGGAGCGTTTGCCTGGTTTACCTGGCTTTGTCCTTTGCTGATGTTGTGCAGTTCTACCCATTGACGGGAGAATCATACCTGAGGGGTAAATTCGTCACGGAGGAGTCCTGCTAACAAAGGTAAGCTTTACGAAATACTTCCTAGAAGCAATGTGCCTATGAAACAAAAGCAGCTATTAACTAAACACAGGTTTGTAATAATAATAATAATAATAATAATAATAATAATAACCTCCCCAAAGCAGTACAAAGACATTTCAGAAATAGCAGCAACTATTGCTGATGAGACAAAAGAGTAAAAAAGAACTTCAAGCAAAGGGAAAAAATCACAATGTTTTTACTTCAATATTTTTTCTGCTTTGAAATGCCTCTCTCAGTGTTCCCTTCTATAATTTCATTTTTCCTCTAGTAAAAGATATTTTAGCCTGCATTACATTCTTTTGTCAGTTCTTTTCTTATTTATGTGTTGTATTAAAACTCTGATTCACCATCTGTGATATCCAATAGTTGATATATTAGACCTTGTTACTGCATTCACTGTTCTTGCCATGTTTCCTTCCTCTCTTAATATCTGTCTTCACAATTACTCAATCATTATATTTTTTATTATCCTGTTTCTCTTGTGCCTTATCTCTGTTTCAGTCATCTTTTCCATCCCTGCAGCTGGTCTCCCTCTCCTGTCACCTCTTTGGAGTCTAAAACTAGGCATGTGTCATCAAAGAAATATTTCATATGCATTGATTTTTCCTAAGTGCATCTGCTTGTCTCCTTAGTCCTACTACTTGATCTTTCAGTACCATGAATGATAACATTTCTTAAAGTTCAGTTTTCCTTCACCATTTCATCCCTTCATGAAGAAAGAAAAAAAGTTTTATTGCATACCTGCAAAACTGACACCACTTGAAAAATCCCCAGTAGATTAAACAAATGTTCATGATGATTTACTGTGTCCATATTAAAAGCTAACTTCAGGAAGAGGTTGTACATCATGTCTATGGAAACTGGCAATTTCTTATACTGCGACTCTCTCCTCCAAAGTTAAAGCAATTTGCTCTGTTGAGGAGGAGAAATTAACTCAGACTGCTTCCGCTGCAGTGGTAATGATGTCTGAGCTAACTATGTTAAGATAGTCCAGATAGCTCTGTGCTTCAGGGAACTCACTTCTGAGCAGTCATATCCTAGGAATAGTGAGATAATTAGGAAGCAGTCTCAGATAACTGATGGGAGAACTTCACTTTTTAAAGTATTGCTATATATACTAGAAAAATGAGATTTTTGAATTAGTGGTTTTGCATGCCTCAGCTCCCTCCTCTAAAAATCAAGCCTTTTAAACCCAGGATGATTACATGAAGCGAGGACAATCAAAGTCATACAACACTGTTAAACACAGTAGTATTATGAGTAGTCTAAAGGGCGTGTTTGGAATTACATTACCTCCTGATTAGCAGTGGCTTTTCTGATTTCCTTCGTTGTAGGATGACAAAAACTTTTCTGTCTTGGATGTCTTGCAAATCCCTTGGGTAGCCAAACCTTAATAGTAACTCCATTTTCAACTCCTGGTTGTGAGATCCTTTTCTGATTATTGTGTTTCAAAGGGTGTGAAACTTTTATTTTTTCTTTTTTTTACATCTCAGAAAGCCTAATGGTGTGTCATAGAAGTCCCTAGAGAAATAAATATAGATCCTCAGTACTTCTTCATTTTTTCTCTTCCAGACCTGTATTAAATATCTGAAACAATGATCAGTGAATGCTTAAAGTAAATGGAGATTGGTGTACCAGTCTGTACCATATTAATCAATGATGTTTCTTTAAACTCTGTTTCACTGCTATTAAACGATGTGTTTCTGGTGAGTGAGACGGGATTTTCATAAACAGCATATGGAGCTAATGGTAAACCAGAATTGCTTCTTACTTTTCTTATAAAAAAATTAAGCAGACTCTGCCAATATTAGGCAAAGTCAGTCATCTCCATGAGATCTTTCTGGGACAAACAACAGGATACTCTCATGACTTTTTTTTTCCTTTTTTTTTTTCCACTCACAGCAGTATTCTTCTCTTTAAACATGGCATTTATGGTTGTATTTTAGCCTTAATTTAAAATAAACGAAAATAATTTTTAAAAAATTGTGCGGAAGATCCATCCAGACTGTTTTGAAAGGTTTTTTCATGTGTATCTCTCACGTATTTGTGGGTTTTCATCTGTATCCTGCCATTTAATGAACAACAGAGATGAAAAATGGGAGTATGGTCATCAACCCTGTGGAGCCTGAGGAGGCAAGGGTAAATTCAGGGCTCTCTCCAGTGAGCTGGAGCAGTTTGGTTTTGGTGAAGGTAAGACTTCAGTAGGAGATATCAGAAAGCTTCTTGTCGCAGTACCTGTTGATAGCCGAATCTCCACTCTGAAGTGTTGCAGAGGTAGAGAGATGGGAAGGGTCAGCAGCCTCGGCTCCTGCTGAAGCACCCTCCGGCCACAGCTGGAGAGGGTCACCTCAGCAGTGAGGTCCTTCAGCTGTGTGAGGCACAAACCAGCCCTTGCTCCAAGAGTCTTATGTGATAGGGAGACATAGAGAACTTTTGATTTTTTGAAATGAGACATGACAAAATGCTGCAGAAGTCGTGCAGGTCTGTGTTAATTGAGGCTCATCTTTTCCACTGCAAACTCCAGCAGGAATAATTAAAATCTACGGTGTTTTTTCCACCTGAAACCAGCACAGAGTTAAGGAGTAAAGGGTACATTTTGTATGAATATTCTGTGAAGAGAAGTGCTTCCTTATTCTTGTTTCAGGATGCTATACCTAAAGTGAGACCACAGAAATGCAGAACAAAGAAACCTGGAAGAACAAAAATCCAGTTACCTTGAGTGGCAGCAATGACCATCCTCTTCTCTCCACATGGTCACAAAAACCAGCAGCCTCTTGAAGAGGGACAGAGTTCTTATGGATCTAAAGGGGCAATCAAGAGAAAGCAAAAGCATGACAATTTACAGCTTTCTCCACATAGTTTTTATTATTATTTTCATCTGCTTTTCCTTTTAGGGGGAGGTCCTACATAATCCATCAAATTTTAATGTGAAACACTTGTGCACATATTAAGTCTTGTGATTGCTAATTGCCTAGCACTATTGGGTAATGATTTGGATGATGGCTATCTGCATATTCTGTACTCTATAATAAAAACTCTGAATATTACACTTTGCAGTCATTCTCCCCAATCTCTGAGTAAATATATCTTGAAATAAAGTAGAGTTCAAAAACACTACATTGGACTGTGATGAAATCAAGATATAAAGACATCTGTCAGAAGCAGCCTCATGGCTAATATTTTCACAGTAAAATTTCTCTTTACTTATATATAGAGTGAGAAAATGATTCTCATATATGATTTCCCCTTGTCTCAACTACAGGCTTTTCCTGAGGAAAGGCAGTTGGCTCAGATTTTGACCCTTTGTCCCCTTTCTTTGTTTTCTTTGGCTACTTGTACAGCAAAAATTATTTTTTAAATTAGAGCCAATTATGTTACTGGCTGCACATGTCTGACAGACCATCAAAATTTAATTGCCACAAAAATTGCTTGCAAAAAATCAAAGTTACCTATATAGTCTGCAAGATAAAGACTCACTCTGATTCTGCAAGCCTATTTGTTAACAACAGGTTACAAAATAGTGAAAATCCAAGGAAACCAGGGGTGATAATTGCTTATTATTGGTGCACCAGCATTTTTGTAAATCCTCCCTCGCAGATTAAAATAAGAATGTCAGCTCTAAATATTTTAGAGTTTAATAGAAATCTGACTTATTTATGATTAGTTCTTCTCAGAACCAATGTTTACATACAAAATTAAGCTATATATAAACATATGAAAATATAGAAGATGTAAAAAAACATTGATATCTCTTTGTGCAAGAGAACTATGCAATATGAAGTATATTTCTACGCCACTTTATTGACAAGTGCTTTATATATTTGACAGTGTCTTTGAATGAGTGGCATTTTAGATAACTCAGTGTAAATGTTTCCTCTTCCTTCTACCACCATTATAAAAAATTAGAAAAGTGTCATGGGGACTGGCTAAAAAAAGTAAAATTAATGATAAACATGAAATTATTTAGTCATAAGAATATTTTCCAGCTTTTCAGCTGATAAAGTAATTGAGTATGGAAAGCAGATAAAGCAATCAAATAATATAAATATTCCCTCCCTACTTCACATATGTGAAGAATTAAAAGTCCATGATTAAAAATACATTCATTCAAAAATACCTGCAGAAGTCTCTTGTTTTAACACAAAACTGGCAAGAGTCAACTCTCCATTTTACAGATAAATTGCTTTTGTTGTTATTTCACTCTTGCAAAACAAAGATTAGTGCTTGATTGCAGTGGAATTCTCACACCTGTGAAGCCCATTTTGTTTTTTAGGTACAGCAGGTCGTAGCTTCAGCATTCAACTTTGAGAGTGGAGATTATGTTCTTTATAGCTATAACCTGCCTTGACTCAACCAGTCTTTGATGTGTTGGATGGACATTAATAGAAAGAAGGAGAAATGCCATTGAAAACAAGAGGAAACCGTGTTACTGCCATACATGCACCTGTTTAGTTCTGGATCCAACACTCTCTGAGCTTACTGACAAAGTTCCTCCCGATGCCACTGGAGCAGGAAACATAAGGGGAATAGACATAACAACTAGTTTTGCTTGCTTTCCACACAGAATACTACTCATAACAGGGTAGGGGACCTCTGTGAAAATAGAGAAACTTGTACAGACAAAAAATCATCCATAAAGTAAACTACAGCCCCTGAAAATAATTTAACCCTCAGGGGACGTTTGTGACTAATTTTATTTCAGGTAAAGAAAATAAAGCTTATGTGAGTTACTGGTTGCAGACTATATGAATCAGTAGCAAGAGGCAGTAGCTCAGACTCTGACCTGCATTGGGAAGGAGCAGAGGTGTGTTATGCTTCTTAATTTAGGTCTTCCTAAACTAAGAAGTGTGCCTCTGAATCCCCAGTATGAGAGTCTGTGTGACCTCATGAGTGCATGTGTGCGTGTATGTGTGCGTGCATCCCGGGATATGAGGAAGCAAAATGGATGAGTAATTCCCAGCAGACTGGCAGGAAAATCTGAAGTGTGGGGAGATAATTGAAATAAATGGCAGATGGCTTGAGCTTGTAAGACTGAAATCCCAATCTTATATATCACATAGGGAAATGAAGATTGTTCATGACTATAATCTCAGATCATTTGAGTTTAGGAAAAAAGAAAGCTAAATGGTTTTTCTGTAACTGGAATTCCACACAAGAAAAGATCTAGGCAAGTGTTTACATTTTAGTTAGAGGTGTCCTTCTCTTTGAAGAAAACTGAGACACATGAGCAGGAAAGGTGCTGTCACACATGCCAGTAGGTCCCCCCAGTTTGGGTGGTTAGGGGCCCCTCTTTATAGGGTGTACCATGGAAAGTGACAGTCCTGTAGTCAGGACCTGGGATTAGTGAACACCTGGGATCAGACCTCAGCCACCTGGGATTAGTGAACACCTGGGATCAGACCTCAGCCACCTGGGATTAGTGAACACACGTCCCACCACATCTGCCCCACAGGCCAGAGTAGTCCTTGTTGATTGCTGGGAGCATCAACACTTTCTTCAGTGAGGTCCTTTGCAAATGCAGTGCAGGACTCACTCACTGTCCTTTCTGCAGCAGAAGGGGATGCTCAGAAATGGCTATTAAACACTGTTTCCTCTATCTAAGCCTAAAAGAAACCCTGCTTTTCCAACATAATTTCAGTTTAATACATTTTTTACCTGACTAAAGTGGCTCCAGACCCTATAGAAATGTAGAGTCAAAGTGAAGGAAAGCGGTTGCTGAGGGAGTTTCTACTTTAACTCTGAAACTGACCTCACTGAAAAAAGTATTCTATTTATAGCTAATGGACATGGAAAATTCTTTTTTTTCTTTTTTCAGTAAACAGATCTCCCATTAGATTTTCCTACATTACCAGCTAGTAGACATAATTGTATAATTCAGCAGGGAGACCAAAATTATGAATATCTTACCTTTGTTTAAAAAAAAAAAATTCAATTGTATGCCTCTGATTTTGCAGTTGAATTTCACAAGCACTTTAAATCTTATGTCAGCATCAGAATTTCAGCCATAAAATCAAATTACTTTGCTGACCTGTTTCAATTAGTTTACAAAGATAATCTGTGTTTCCAATAAAAACTTCTGTGGCAGATAACTATAGGAAAGATAGAGGTGGTTGAGAAGTGTTCATTTTTTAAAAATAAAGTACTGTGGATTTTTAGCTTTTAGTTGAAACCCAAAGTACTATATTGCTTTGTTTTCAGAAGTCATAAATATGTTAGTTTATAATGTTAGTTTATAAAAAGCAAAACTCCTTCTAGAAGAGCATGATCAATTTTCATATGTGTGGTGAAAAAGTGAGTAATTTTAGAGAAATTTTTTTTTTTGATCACATAACAGCCTTAAGAAAAGAAGAAAGCAGACACAAAAAGAATTGAAAAATAACTTTTTTGGTTCGCAGTGTTCTTCTATATGGGTATTAAAAGAGCATATATCAACTCATACTGTTTTATCTGATAACAGGATCACTCTTGTTGGAATTTGTGATTTGTATGATAATCTCTTTGAACTTTCTGTATTAATAAGTCATCTTTAAAGATGCAGATGTTAGCAAGGTTAATATATTTGACCAACATACTTTTACAATCTCCCATAGAGGCAGAATGTCTGCAGCATATTATGTGCAGTAGAGCATCACAGGCGATTAATATACAGGCAGAACTTGCAGAGAAAGGCACTCCTCATTGACTAGCTGTACTAACAAAAGAGAATCAAATTACAGGAGCCATCAAACCTTGTGCTTGGGGAAATAGGTAGATCGCCATCTGTGCTTTGGCAGAAATTTAGCTTTATTGTATAGAAATCTGTGGTTGCATACAGTGTAAGGAGTTTACAGCTTCTTCTGAAATATCCAGCTTTGATTATTGTTAAACACAGGAAAAAACTGTTTGAAATTGGTTAATGTAAGGACTTCTGATCCTTCAAAAAAAAAAAAAAATCCTGCATTGTTCTGTGTACCTACTGAGCCTATTATAATATGTATAGCACAATCCATCCATTCAGTGAGATGTACTTAAGCTTACAGCAAAGTTATATTAATTAACAAATGTTGTGAGGCTTGAGAAGCAAGAACTTTTTTTTCTGGTGAATAGGACTTTTGTTCCCAGATTTTTTGCTATGCTCTTGAAAAAACAGTCTTTTAAAAATTGCTGATAATTCAGACTCAGTGTTGTTATATTTTATTGCTTTAAAAATATATTTATGATTAAAAGTTATGCTATTATGCTTTTGTGCTGAAGCATATTGTGGTCAAAAATTTTTTTTTGGTCAGAAAGTATAATTTAATGCTTCCATCTTGTCTATTGTATATGTGAGCATCATGTAAATTACATGCTGGCTGGCTGGATGTACACTATGCCAAGGACAAAACAGCTTGCAGGCAAGGCAAAAAGAAACTCTGTATACAATATCCTGAAAAATTCCATCTCATTCATTCACGCAGGACTAGTTACAATTGTATCTTCTCCATTTAATTTAGGCATAGCGGTATGGGATTAGATCAAGTGTACCCGATTGCCGACTAGATCCACATGAGAGAAAAAAAGCTCAAGAGAACAGAAACATTAGTAAAGATGCACTTGATTTGAGGATAATTGTCTCAAGCACCAAACATTTCACCAGAAGACTAAAGTGCCCTGCAAGATCGCCTTGCCTTCTATTGTTCTTTCCATTCATTCCATTGTACTCTGTTCATTTAAGATTGACCCAATATAATTCATATGCAATATATCAGTCATTTAATAAATCTGATTTAGGAAGTTATTTTCAATTTTGCATCTCATGGAAGTATGACATCAGATTTCACGGTCTTATCCTATTTGACGACGTGTTCCAGGGTTGCTGTAGCAACGCTGTTGCTATGGATGACACAATAGGAGTCAGCAGGGTCAGCAAAGATCAGAGCCCCGCCATTCTTCATTCAAAGGCAATTGTCCCTGAAAAATGTGACTTACTTCAATATTTAAGGCCTGGGTAGTGATATTAAACCAGAATGATACTTCTGTTAAAAACCCATAATTAACCTTGTCTTCAACTCTAGGTCACACATTAATAGCAATTTCATAAAGTGGACATTCCTCTGTCTTTCATTCTCGAAAGCTGAGACAGGTTTTAAATAATATGTCTCTTGGAAAAATACGTGGGTAATCGTTGCAATTTATTTTATGTCATTATCTAAGCCCTTGAGACCTCACATTCCCAGCTCCTCTCCCTGAGGTAATTGCATACATCTTGGGAATGTGTGAAATGGTGTTAATATGCAGTGCACCATGCCTCTTCAGAGGATCTGCAGCCTACAATGGTGCACTGTCTAGATGTTTCTCTGCAGAAACTATATTTGGGCAAGTGTAATATGAAGAAGTTCTTAACAAAACCAGGGTCCTGGGATACTTAATGATTCCCTGGATCCCAACAAGGTTCTTAGCAGTTTCAGTTGTAAAGCTACAATTTGGTAATGCAACTGACACCGGTACATTCCATCAATTTTTTCTTTCCTCAAACAACAGTCAGCAGTACCATTCCTATCTGTAAGTTATTCTTCTGTTTAATGCCTCTTTAATAGTATTTATGCTGTCTCTGAATATTCTGGGAGAAAGAATCCCTTTTAGAGAGGCTTTTTCAGATTCAAAGCTTTAGGATGCAATGACTGAACTCTACACTCTTGTTTCTTGTATTGTCATTGCCTTCTATGAACTGCATTCAAAAAAATACCATCACTCAAGGACAAGGCAATGAACAATCAAGTTCCAGGTGCTTAAAAGCATTAGAATTGACTTATTTCCTGTAGAATTTAACTTGAAAAATAGTGTGTTACCTAACTTCCTGTCTGCTTCACAGTATCAGTTGCTACTACATAAGATGCACCAACTTCTTGAAAAAGGCAGAACAAATGTTGTCTTCACAGTATTTTTCTTTGTTGATCTTTGATTAGAGTCTTCGATAAAGAATACACTCCTGTCTCTTAAAGACACAGCAGTTAATGACATCTCTTTCTAAAGTAAATTACTTTACAAACTTTGTAAGTTAGCCTTGAACAGCCCTGCAGGACCTCAAAGTACACCCATTTCACAGGGAAGGCAGCTGACGCATACCACAGATGCAATTTTTTAAAAAACATAATCTGCATTTCTAGTAACCAAACACATAGTCTGCACAAGAAAAGTAGTACTTTCACACCTGTGTTTGATCAAGTTGAAGCTTTACCTGTTTTTCCAAAACCCCACCTAACCCAATCATTAAAAACAAACCTATCATCTTATTCTCCATAGATCCTGAGAAGTTAAGTGAACACTGGTGACTTGCTCAAAACCCCCCAAAAATAGCACAGAGCACTCAGAATTCATCTCACCCATCAGCTGTGCAGAAGTGAGGAGTCTGGTTTAAGTTTGCTATCTAAAATTTCTGTAGAGCAATGCAGAGAGATGTGCTATTCGGTCTGTCCCAAAAAGGTGGATGGATAAATTTTGGAGGGGAACTCACAGTCCTGTTGCCCAGCTGTACTTGAAAATGCTATGCAATTTGCTGAGGAAGCAAATTTTATTTAGCATATGTTCCTGCTGTAATCCAGTCTCCATAGGCTGAAATCCAGCTGTAGGTTTCAGAGGAGATGTCCTTTTGACACTATGTTCTCCTTTTTCCTTTTGCATTTACCTTACCTGATTATTTTGGGTATCTTAAATGTTAACCTGTGAGTGTTCTTATTACAGCAATACTTTTTTATTATGGCTAAAAAGACAAGGCTTACTTTCCTCTGAAAAAGTATTGTGATGGTCAATTTTTCTGAAAATCTTAATCCAAGGTGTGGTTTCTGTGAGCTCTGTAGGGCAATTCAAGCAATATCTGCCCATCATGAGTTAAAGAAAGCATATTATTTATCACTCTGTTGACATTAGCTATGCAAAAGAAACATGAAAAATAATTACTTTCTCTAGCTACCATTTTTCCTCAAATTCAATTTAAAAGGGATATCAGTGACGTGACATGCTCAATTCAGAAATCATGTGAAGAATATGACTGATGCTGAAAAATGAAATGATTCAACACTTGTTTGGTTATTAGAAACATCGACTTCTAAACAGTCAATTACTTTCTTGGAGAATTCATACTCAGAAACTCAAACGTAATTTTGAAAAATGCAAATTATTCCAACATCACACAGTAAAATGAAAGTTGATATAACTGAGGGACTTGTTAATGTCATAACATCACACAAACTATTGCACATGGGAAAACAAATTGTTACACATTTTCTTTGGCTCTGAACTTAGATCCAAACTTCAGTCATACGTCAACTCATCTTTTCCAATTAGCAACACTGTTTGGAATGACTTTCCTTTCTTTATGCAATCATTTTTAATGAACCTTCTGATCAAATACACCTCATTATCTTTCATGAAGAACTGAGACAGGCAAGCTGATTATTTAAAACAGTTTAAACTGCTTTACATTAATTTAGCTTTGATGGGGTAAAAAAATGTGAAGGAAAATAGAAATATTTACTTTGTCAAATTCTTGAAGGTCTTTACAAGTATGTTCAAGTCAGATTCACTTTTGGACCATAAGTAGCAGAATATAAATATTAGTTTTTATCTTCAGTTTGTAACAGGTAATGCACTTAAATATAATACTTTTTCTTTCAATCTATTTTTCTGTAATATCCAAAGAAGAAACTATTTAGAAATGTGTAGAGAAAATCAGAAGCCAAAGGCAAAGTGTATCACTATTTGATACAATAGTGTTATCATGTCAAAATTCTATGTATTTTTCAGCAAGCACTTCTTTTTCTTTGGTTTTCTTGGCTTTGTAGCAGTCAACTAGGGTAATTACTGATCTTTCTATCCAGTGAATGTCGCCTATAACTCCAAATTAAAATGCACCATTGTAATTAGCTTTAAAATACATTTCTACTAAAAGGGTAAAATGACTAGTTCTTACTAGCTAAATCATCACAATGCTGTTATGATCAGTTTAAACTTTCCTGCACCTTTGTGGTTTCCGTAGAGGAATATTTTCCAAGTAGATCATTTCACTTCAAAATAAGTAGATATAGCAGAATTTAGCTCTATGAAAATGTGTTATAAATAGGATCTAATTTTTTCCCCTCTTACTCTCTCTTTCCCCCCCCCTTCCCATTTTTCCCATCTATTTTGTAATTATCTGAATTTAATTAGGAATAATATAAAATTGAGTCACATCTTTCCGTTCACCACACAGGTCACTTAATACTGTCCTCCCTCCTTGTGGGTCAAGGGAAGCTGAATGGTATTTCCTGAATGACATTTCAGTAGAAACCTACAAATACCGTTTAACAAAGGGATCAAGGGATACTGTAAGGATGAGGCAGATTCTTTTCCTTTTTTGAAGGTGTGAAGGGTCCCACTAATTACACACCTACATACTTATGCGCAGTTTTTTCCCCACGGTCTGTGCCTCGCTCTTCCATCGTTCCCTCACCTCTGTACCGAGGGGGTTCACAGCCCATGCAGGCACCAGGAAGGTATGCTGTTTATTCCCCCTGTAAACAAAGCGTGGGGCTCGTCCTCTGCCAGCTCGCTGTCGAGTGAGATAAGCAGACCTCCTATTGCTGAATTATGATCTTTCTTTCAGGCTTATGCCCCCAGGATCTATAGCAATCCTCTAACAGCTTGAAAAATGGAAGCGTTTTCAAAGACAAGCTTGCTGCTACTGAGACTGACAGACTATGAAACCTTGTTGTTATTCACACTCTGAGAAAAGACCATTCGTTGGCTTTCAGCTCGTCTTTTCATCCAATTGTTTCCCAAGCAGTTATTTAAGTGGTGATAACATTTTTTTAATTGCAGGTTTAATTACAGGAAAAGTCAATTATCTCATAGGTACAGCATTTTACATAACGAAGGAGCCAATTTTAAAACAACCACAACGGCAAGTCAAGTATGGCTCTTTCAAATATTTAGTTCTTGAAATTTCATAGTGTGATTTTTTCAAATACTCTTGTTTTTTTTGTGGCCAATGGGAATGGTTTAATATATTTAAAGTGTTCAGGAATTTATGATAAAAGTAGCAGCAAATTTTCAGAAAAATATTTAAATGATTTCTTAATAAATTTATTGATTTCTGCTGCTGGATCAAATCTTCCACTGATGTAAACCAAACCAGCTTCAGTGAGGGCTGTGAACACCTCTTTATTTCAAAGGGGCATTTGGCCAATTTTGTCAAGCTCATGTCTCAGGTTGGGTGAAATTTGTGAACAATAGGTAGGAGTACTGAAATATTTGTTCAAACAAAAGTCACATTGACCTCCTCACATAAAAATTACAGTGCTTCACTGGAGTTTTTCTTAAGTACAGGTTGAGCCCAAATTTTATGCAATATTGGACCATAAGTATATTCAGTTACAGCTTTTGATGTTGGTCTCACAGGGAAAATCCCAGTCATTTTTCAAAATTTTTTCCAGATCACTGCTACAATAGCTGTCTGTTTTTCAATATAGTAAATATTTATAAGGAAAACTGCCTGTTCAAAATAATATAACAGCTGTCTGCTCCAACATCCCCCTAGTGATTCCCTCCATTACTGTACTGCTGTTGCAGTCAATCATTCTGGTCTCTTGAAACAGCAAAGTCTTCAAAGCCTCTCATTCACACAGCCAGATATGAAGAAACCTGTTGAGTTAACAGAAGATCCAATCCTAAGAGGAAAGGAGAAAAGCATGATCTCCAAAGGAGTTTAATGCTAACAGAATAGAAAAATGCCTTTAAAAGCAGTGTCGGCACAAGCGCTGTGTGAGGCACTGCTGGTGGGAATACAGGGACAGATTGAGCAGATGTGTTTAATGTGCATCTATCCAAACAGGAGTATCAAGGAGCCTTGTTCTCCCATGAAAACCCAAAAATCTTGCTGTGGTGTTTTGATGGTGGTAATCTCTGATATTATACCGTGTGATGGGTCTGATGTTCAGCTGTGACTGCTACCACTGCCCAAGGCTGATGCGGTGGGCACACTTCTCATTCCTACCATAGTCTGTCATAAGTTTTGTGAAAATCTGGGAAAGTCTGCACAGATGATACTGGCCCTAGAGAAATGCCTGTAAAATGATCTCACTATTTGACTCAGATCCTGTGCCTTTTGCAAGTTCAGCCTCTGGAGCAGCCACAGGCAGCACAGAGGAGACCAGAACCAGCATGCTCAGGCATGACTGGGCATGATTATCCAGCCCTTTTCAGCCTGAGTGTAAAGCTGTGGGATATAGATTTTTTTGGTGAGACCACTGTTGGAAAGTCATAGCTTGCCTTTGCATCCCTTCAGGGGGAAGCTCTCAGTGCCCTTTCAAGAAGAGATGCACACTGGTGCTTTCTAAGAGAAGGTGAGATGGAGAATTAGTTTTTTGTTAAATTAGATTTCAGAGGTCCAGATTTAATATCAGCATTTCACTGTACTAATTTTCTTCTTCTTTCAAAAAGAGATATATGTGTGGTGTTTAACCCAAGCTGCTAGAGAAAGGACCCCAGATACGGAGTATCTCCCAGTGCTCCTGATTTTTGAGCACAGCTGTTTAGAAGGCTGGGTGCATTTCAAGGCTTGTGACCTGGAATGCAAGGGATGCACTTCACTGCTTATTTATGCACCAGGCTGACTTAATATCCCTTAGATTTCTTGTTATATGGTCTTCCTGGGCAACCCCAAAAAGGAAAGTGAGACGGTCTGAAAGGTCTCCGTTATAAAGACTGAAAGCAAATATTCTTCATTTTTCACAAAGTGCTTTGTACAGAGCAGATCTGCTCTTTTCAGCCATGCATTAAGCAACACGTATAATAACTGTTACTTGCTTTCTTTCTCTCTCTCAGGAGTTAATGTAGTCAATGCTATGGGACAAGAATCATACCTATTCTGCGTCTTTTTTTTTTTTTTACAGTGAAAGCTGTAATGTTGGTCACTCTTGACTTTTGATTAAAAAATTTAAACCTCTAATTTTTTACCACTGCTTTCTTTCTACTGGCATGGACCATGAAGATAATGTAGGGTTCTTTTCTTAAGCTATATGATATCCAGAGGAGTAAGTAAGGTGTAAGTATGCCACTGATGTATGTATATCAGGTTGGTTTGGAGATCTGAACAGAGATTACAGCAGTCACAGACATTACAGCAGCCACAGAAATGAAATTTGAGAAGGTTACCTCTCCAATTGTCATTTGGTTAACATGTTTGATGGGGTTTCTGTAGTTTGAATGTCTAGGCAAGAAGGATGTCATTTTGCCCACTAGAGATTTCAGGGCATAATGGGCATCCCCTTCTGCAAGTTTGTTGGGTTTTTTTTTTAAATTAATTTAGAGCTTCTAATTGTCTCTAAGTTATTTCAGTGAAGAAATGAGCCTCAAGAAATGAGCCTATTTATACCATATGTATTTGGACAAAATGCTGAAAATGTCTTAAAGTATTACAGTCTTTCCTTCAGAGAATATCTGAAACTCTGCAGCAACTTTTGACTGCCCTGATAGTTCTGCCAGAGCTGGTGGGAAAACATGGGAAATATAGTAAAATGGAAAGAATATAATTACAGCTGTAACTAAAATTAGCTATTTTTTTCTAAATGCCATCTCTGAAAACAATTACTGTCTATATAATTGTGTGTGCGTATGTGTGGTGATCCATTGCCTGTGGAAATTCACACAAGAATTTGTCTTAAACTAATATTCTAGTAAATTCTTCTCTAAGAAGTATGCATGGTACATAGTATTGTCTTTCCTTCGACTTAAGAAGTCAAGTGTAAAGAATTTTACAAATCTTTCAAAAGCTTCCCCTGATCCATTGAACTTAAAATAGATTAGTCTCAAGGGATCGGCAACTTTCCAGACACTGCAATTACAGTGAATGATAGCAAGCCAGAGACATCTGTTTAATGGAAACCTACAGATCAGTACAGCTAACTACATAATTCACTTTTTCTTCCTCCTTGCAACAGGGATTTTGTCACGTGCTGCTGATCTACTCAATACCAACATCACTACCCAGGCCAAAATTAACCAAAAAAAAAAAAAAAAAAAGAGTAATAAATGATATTTGACATGCAGGGGGAAAATGAAAAATTACAGGTGATTGAAATTAGCTCTTCACTCACCAGAGAGACTTGCAAGAGAATACTAGGAAGAGACATTTTACTCTCTTTCTGGTGGTACTGAGCCAGATATTAATAAAACTGCTATGCAGTGCCTCGAGGACTCAACATCATAACTTTCACCAGGCAACTTGCTGAAGAGAATAATTATATACAAAGCATGTATTCCTCTACACAGCCTTTTAAGCAGTGGGATTAGCTCTTCTAAGCACAAGAAATCTCCAAATAGAAGCAATTTCAGGGGATAAACATAATGTTAAAAATTCCAAACCCCACCTATGCAATGTCTAAGGCTCTGCAGCCACACTGTTTTGTGCCATACTCCTTCAGCTGTCAGAATAAAAGCATGGTTTAGGTCCTGCATCTAAAGGAGCATGACCACTACTTGGAAGGGATGTTAAAATAGGCCAGAAACCACTTATAGTGGAGGAAGCACCAATGCAGGATCAGTGAGCCATAGGTGGTGTTGAGGAAGCTTCCCTGTCAGACCAGCCAGGAGCCCCTCTGGCAGTCACACTCAACCACCTGAGCTGGGAGCCAGGCCCCTTCACTACAGCCCCCACACTCACACAGTCAGGCCAGGTTTCCTCACCAGCTAGACCCAGGTTTCCCACAGCAGAGTCTCAGACGTCCAGATCCTTAAAATTGCTTAATCATGGTACAGTGACTAAATAACAAAATAAGTGCTTGAGCTGGGCGCTTCCAAGGAGGGACCCCAAGCAAAGAAACCCCCGGTCCTGTATACTGTCACAGGCTAAGGGTGGGAAAGTCTGAGGGTCATAGGCTCCTGCCGTGTCTCTGAGTGTCCAGTCCCCTGTCTGGCACCACAGGTCCCCGCGACCTTTGTTAGACAAAGGGTCGGCAGTTCAGAGCCTCGGTCTGGGGCTCGGGCTCCTGCCCCTACAGAGCTCAACCTGCAGCTGGAGCTGCAGCTGCACACCCAGCTACCTGCACTGAGTGGGTTCTGTAGCACGCCATCCTTTCAGTCCGTGTCGGTACAGGGCAACTCCAGTGTTGTGCTTTTGCTGAGCATAGCACTAGTGAATCGTAGAATCATAGAATATTCTGATTTGGAAGGGGCCCACAAGGATCATTGAAATCCAACTCCTGGCCCTGCACAGGACACCCCAAGAGTCACCATGTGCCTGAGAGCATTGTTCAAATGCTTCTTGAAATGTGTCAGGCTGATGTTGTGACTACTTTTCCCTGGGGAGCCTGTTCCAGTGCCCAACCACCCGCTGGGCAAAGTACCTTTCCCTGATATCCAATCCAACCTAAGCCTCCCCTGACACAACTCCAGGCCATTCCCTTGGGTTCTGACACTGGACCATGTCTGCCTCTCCTCTTACCCTCCTGAGGAAGTTGCAGAAAAAGACATGAAAAATGACGAAAGAGGGAATGAAGGTGGTGTTTTCTGGGAGAATTTCCCAAACAAAAGGGAGATTCTGAAAGCAAAATCCTACTGTTTCACAGCATTATTCAGGGGACAAAACTTGGCTTTTGTTCTTTAGATGATCACAGAATGGACACTGAGGAATCTTTGTTACCTTTTTCCCATTTCTGGCACCTGGTATAATATCTTGGTCAAAGTTAGAATATCTAATTCGGTTTGCTGAAGTATGCTAAGAAAGATATCACACTTGTACTTGACTTAAATGGGCATAGAAAATGGCTTCCCTGAACACTTTCAAACACGGCTCAGTTCTTGATTTCTGTGTGGTATTATTCTAATTTTATGTCATGGTGATTTTTGCTTTCTTTACCTTCCTGCAGGAAGGGTGCAGAATTTAGCACCATCTTAGGGTTCATCAGCAGCAGCTGATGGATAACTCTCAAAAAATTCCCACTATTTAGATTCACTTCATTTGTTAGAGACATATTCTGAAAGATCTGAAGCAACTGGAAATTTGTAAAGTAAATAATAGAAGAAAGATGATCCTGGGTAATTTTTTGCAGCTATATATCACAAGAAAAACTGGATAACCAAATAGTTGTCTGTTGGAAAACTGTTGAGGAAGCTTGTGATGTGGAGCTACTGTTTCTGGAATATAAATGCTCACCTGTAGCAGCTGCTAGTACATAAATTTTGTTATGTCAGTGGCTGCTCATAAACCCATATCATTATTTAGCCTACTCTCTCCGTTATGCAGTAGCCCTTTCCCACTGAATCCTTAAAATACCTTTTTAAAAATACCAAGATAAGCAATTTGCTGGGAAGTCTTAGGAACTCTTCATATTATTTTACAGTTCAGGGAACTTCTATCCACAAAAAAATAGGAAATGAAAAGCATATTTGCCAGCATGCTAGTCACGTGTTGACTTTTCCAGAGACCCATCAGCTTTCATGGCCATTTCATGCATACGGGGAACTAGGATCATCAGCCACATCTGTCAAGGTGCCCACCTTTCCTCACTCTGTTTCTGGACTACTTCTCAAAACCAGGCACTAGTCTGAACTCAGGCAGCAAACAAAGGGATCAGAATAATGTTCCTGGGCTTGCCTGTTGATTTTCAGGACTTGCGATACTAACTTTTTGAGCTGAACGTACTGCCTTAATTTTCATGATTTTGAGTAGGATGTTTGTAGTCAGGAAGGAATCTAATTATCATTAATCCTGTGCAGCCCTAAAAAATCAAGTTGGGCTGCCCAGAGTCAACACTGCAGTTTTAGTGCTAACAGGGGCAGGTACCACAGACCCTGTGATACCTCCTTAAATCCACCAATGACTTTAGATCTTTCAGAAGCTGAGCTAGTTCACCAGTGTCTAAATGTAGATATTTAAGTTGTGTGAGTGGCTGATGTTTGAATTCCACCTGAACTATTTTCTCTTCCTTAAAATAATTTAAAATAAAATCTTTAAACGATCCATTATCATTTTGTCCCTTAATGACAAATTTGTAATGCCACACAACAATCTGTTATATAACTCATCTTTAACACATTTTCTTTTTCCTCAGAGCCCCTAAACATGTTTTCTAAATCTTTTGAACCTATTTTCTTTCCCGACCTATATCCTATCAATCTTTGATCCATGACAGTTTCTCACACCTCTGTGGCTTAATCACAATCTGTCTGGATGAGGCAGTGGCATTGCTCCAAAGTTCTTTAACCGGTGTCTTGAATGAATGCAATTACATGCCTATATGCCTTAGAAATCTCACCTCTGGTCCCATATTTGCAGCTCTTTTTGAGTCCTTTGTAGCCTTTTTTTTCCTCCTCTATCCTGGAGGCAGTATTTCCAGACTCCACAGACTTATCTATTAGTGTTACTAAACAGAGCAGTACATAGAGAGATGTTTGCAGAAGAAAGAGGGAAAAGAAAGAATAAATAGCACACTAGCAAATAAAATAAGTGTTGCTTTATTTTCTTAACTAAATGGAGTCACTATATGTATAATTGAATTGGGTTACGTATTCAAGAAGGAACTTTCACCGTTTCAATACCATACTTTCAAGGTTTGAAATCCAAGTGCTTAGTTATACATTTAAATTGCACAAAGTAATTGTTCCTTGCAATAATGAAACACTGAGACCCTTGAATTTCAGAAGGAAAAGGCTCCATGGGAGTTGAAGGTAACTGAGAGAGAAATATTCACAAGAATAAAATTTAGTATAAAGCTAAAAGAAATAAGTTCTTTTTGTAAGCAAAGTGGATTCTGATAAGGGACAGGTCTGGTTTTTTTCAGTATTCCTTCTGGCTGCAGGATGTGGTACTACTTTCTCAGCAGAGTTGGATCAATACAACCTTAATGATATCAGTGGAATAACAATAACAGTTTATGTTATCTGAAGATCTATCCCTTCATATTTAATGCTTAACCTATTCAATTTTGTCCTCACTTTGTAATGGTTGCTATTCCCAAAGAGAATTTCACAATCCGTGGTTGCTTTAACCTATTTTAAACCAAAATGCATGAAATACTGGCAGATATCTCTATAGAAAAAGGTATTTCAACCTGTCACTTGTAGTACTGACGAATGGATTGGCAAGGTCTAATTAGAAATGCAACACTGATGCAAACCAGATGCAGAATAATATGGACACTCTATCAATGGGGGTTTAACTGATGTCCTATTGTAAAACTGATTGCCTGCTGGTTCACAAACTTCATCAGAACTACCCATCTTTTTTCAGAAGTTCTTTATTCTATATTTAGTTCTGTATAGGTAGGTAAAACTCAGACTAAAGTTATTGTCATTATAATATTATGTTATGGTTTTATTGTAATGAAAAATGTATTTTCAGCTAATGACATCAGTAATAAACATAACAGTTTAGCTCTGCCCTTTTTCTGTGAACTTTGGTAAGGACGACCTTTCAGTATTATGAGGGGATTTAATTAGGGACATTTCTGAGAGATTCAATGAGTAGTTTTTATATATATGATATCTACAATTGGAGGCTTTCAATTACAAGGTGTTCCTTATCTGGTTCCAGCTGTTTGGCTTAAGATGTGAGAGAGAGGATTTAGGAAACCACAGAAATATGTGAGGAAGATGAAAAGACACATAGCTGGTGGACAATGAAGAGCCTTGCGATCGGGTTATTGAGAGGATGTAAATGAAGCATGAGGGAACTGAAATCAGTGGAGGATGTAGGAGTAGAAGAGGTCACAGCAAAGGGGAGACGTCCACAGGGTCAGAGAGACAGAAGACGTGTATGTGTGCAGTGGTTAGGGAGATGGGGAATTGAGGTAACAGGAAGAAAAAAGGAAAAAAGTTAATTTCCCTCACGTATTCTTACCATATCCTGTATAGACTTAACTCCCACAGTCAAAAAAGTCTGTCATGGCTACCATCCACAGTACATGAGCTCTGGTTGGGTCAGGCTTGTAAAGAATACTGGGGTTTAACCTTTCTTCAGCAGACTTTATGATTAGCCCAGTTTAAACTGGTGTTCATTAAAACAAATCATAAGCAGAAACTGCTGCCAATAGGGAATTAATGCTGAAAGTATGCTTCAGTGGAGTCCAGCCAACAAAATACCCTTTTCCACACAAAAAATCATCACCTTTTGAAAACTCAGATGTTAGGGAGTCTGGTAATGAATGGTTCAAGAGATGCAGCAAGTTCACAACTGAAATTTAATCCTTCCTTACTCACTGCTACCCTACTCAGCATATGCCCACCCATCCCAGCTTAAACGGTCCCAGAGTAAAGTTTGCAAAAAATGTATGCAAAGGTCAGAATAGCAAATTGCTATAAAAGGTCCGCTGTGGGAATCAAGTATGACAGGTGATCAGTGTTAAGGAAACAAAGAATGTACTGTAAAGGCAGTGCTCTCTCTCCTTGCCCCAAATGGCCTTGAAATGCTCTAGCTCAATAAGAAAATCTAATAATGTTCTGCCTTATTAATAAACACATTGTTTTTATATTGCAGTAGATTTCATTAGGACACTAGATTTGGCTTTCCCAATGTTAGTACAGGCTGCATATCCAATTGTTCCATATTTTTTGTCCATCTTGCAATGAAAAAGAAATGTTCAGTCCATTATAATAAGGGCAGAAGGATGCCTGAATTATCTTTTCATTTTACACATGTAGGTAAAGGGACCTTTTCCAAATCTATTCTCTTTTTAGAGAGGATCTTACAGATCTCCTAAGACTGAACATGTTTTATGTTGTTCTCCTCTGGACAGAAATCAGACAAATCAGAACAGACCTTTTTAAAAGTAAAAAGCAAATGCCTCTGGCCAGCAGTAATTGCATTTGCAGCTCTGAAGTTGCCTCTGGGTCTGTCATGCATCTAACTAAATATCCTTTTTCTCAGTGAATCACAGGGTTTCTTTGTTTTCAGCTAGTTACAAATGTCTTGTGCAATGCCTGTCCTGCAAAGCTATGAAAAATACTTCATACATTGTGAATAAAAATGGCAAATTTAAAGCTCATACAGCCAGGTGCAGACTGCCCACTTTATGCACCTCATTTAGGAAATGCAATCCATTTTTCTATTAATTGTTGCCAGGTGACTCTCTGTTTAGTCTGTACAGTCAATGGAGAGAAGGAGACACCTCATTTACACATCTTGACTTGCTCTTAATAGTGGACTCTACTCAAACCAGCTGGTTTTGGAGGTCATACTTAGATTTTGGATTCTTTTCCTGGAGTCATGAATCACAATATTACAGAAAACCCTTCCTATTTGGGTCCCACTTCTAACTTTAAACACCCAAGGAGACAGGATCCTGTAGTGATCCTGGCTGAAGCCTCCTCAGAGTTTTTCCTACCCTTGCAGAAGAGGTTGCTCTTTCCAAGAGTGCAGAGGGGACCACACAGCAGCTGTCTGCCCTCAAGGAAAATCAAGTGATCTCATTGTGCTTGCAGTGCTCTCGCTGGGGCGCTTCAGAAATGAGTAATGGCTGCCCCAGGTTTTGAGTTCATGGGCCTCTAAATTCCGAAAGGTAGAGGCAGAAATGATTCCACACCTCTGGAGGAGGAATGTTTCCTAGAATATGTCACTCATGCTCATGGCTGTGGCCATCCCTTTCAAACAAAACAAAGGAACAAAGCAACCTCATAGTGCTGAAAAACAACAGAAAACTGCCTTTAAAAAATAAATTAATTTACAAACAATGAATATCTGGAAAACTCTGAGGGTCTGAAACTTCTCAAAATTTTCATTCTTTTAGGTAGATAAAACCATTCACTAAACAGTATTCACATAGTGTCAGCCAGTAGCATGTCACTGTCTCTTATGTGAAGAGTGAAGAGTGATTTACAGTAATTACATACAGTTGTCAGGAGAAAGAAAATTTAAGACTGTTGATATGAATTTAACTTATTTTCTCATTTGATAAAAAAGTCGTCTCTGTTGAGTAAAAGTCAGTCTTCAACACAAACAAACAGTTTTCATTTTGTATAAAAGAGATACTTAACGATATAGCACACCAGATCTTAGAATTCAAGATAGAGCATTTGTCAACTGCTTGATATAAATGACAGATGTTTACATGTAATAGAGCAGTGGAACAAATTTTGTTAAGAAGGGTATGAGCCAGATGTTCACAATATTGGCTTTTTGAGGGGAAAATGTCTTTTTACATTGTCTATGACTCATGAGCCAAAAGAAAATGTGTTTATCACAGGAACTCACACTTGAGACCTTATCCTTTCAGCAGCAACATAAAAATGATAAAGCATTGGACATAAGAAAGCATCTAAACAGCCCTTACATTTTATACAGACTTGTAGGACCATGATATGAAATTTTTTGCACTTCCTTTATCTGCATTATATCAGATTTAAATCTAAGCACAAAGAGTTTAAAAGCATTACTGCCTGTAACATCTGCTCAATTATTCTTAATCAATCATAATGAAATCTGGAGGCTTTTAAGGAGTAAATATGACACAGTCCTTTGTTTTTTCTTCAGCTTTATTATCCTGTACAGAGCAATCAAAGCATTTTAAATTGCCTATGTTCCTCTAAGTGGTACCTGCTTACTGTGCTGAGAAAGAGTTAAAAGACTTAATTTTCCTTAGTCCTTGTGGTACTTCTGGCAAAGTTTTCCTCCTCTGTTAATCGAAATGTGAATGGTAATCCAGAAACTGCAGATTTTACCCCAATTAACACTCAGAGTAGCTTGAAAAACAACAACCAAGACCACTTTAATTTCGACTTGCAGAATGTTGGATTTAATCCTCTGTTTTAGAGATTGAATTGGGGCCATAGAATAGGGAGAGGGTCCCTTGTTAAAATAGATTAAGTCTTTGAAAGTATGCAAGAGGTGGACGGAATGGAAGAGAGTCCCCTTTGATAAACATTCAGCACTCAGTTCCTCATTAGTCTGCTAAGGTTATGCATTTTGAGAGTCAGATGAATGTTGTTGGGCTAGAGAGACTTATTAACAGATGTCCATGACAACCTCGAGACAGCATATTAGTCCAAGACCAGCAGTGTATCTAAAAACTTTCAGAAAATTGGCTGCATTTTACAATCTTTTCACAATATTCTTTATGCCTTTTCTAACCACATTATATACTATGTTGCTTATGGTCACATTCCACATCAAAAATAGGGTTCTAAAACCTCTGAGACCTCTTCTTTTGGCAGAAATGGTTATATGAATGTTGAATTTGTCTTCCAAGACACTTGACATAAATGGAGAACATTTTTCTGTGCATTTAGGGCAGATTTCACAGGTGCTTAAAGGAATCTTAATCCCAAATAGTGGCAAGATAAATTCATACTTTCTGATTCTTGTGTCCGAGGTTTAATATGAAAGAATTAAAAAAATAAAAAAGAAAGAAAAAGAAGGAGTGTCTTGTTAATTGCAACATGATCTTTTTTTTATTATATAACTAAATATATCCTTCCTAGGACATATGATTATTTTAGTAATTTGATGCTACACTCTAATGCTTAAGAAAAATCAATAATGTAGATGCCAAGACAGAGTGCAAGCTCCTTAGAAGGTTCTTTCCAATCTGCAGGAAACAAAAATGAATTATCAGTGATGGTGATAGCCCATGTGATGAAAAACAATGAAAGAACAAGTTATAGCTCAACACTGTTCATTCAAATATTTAAGGTCCTTATGAAAGTATAAGAAATAGGAAGAACAGATGATTTTCTTAGATCACTTTCACTGCATGAGGCATTGGCACTGCACTTCACTGGAGTGCAAAAATGCCAGCAAAGCTATAAGTCAGGTATTTGTAGTTTATTTTATTAGTACTATGCTGAACCGCAAAATAGATAAAACAGTTTTATGGCTTACATCTGGTTGAATAATAAAACATATGGCTCTGGAGTAAAGCATGTGCAGCTGTAATTTACTGTAAATATCCAACTCAAGATAGCTATGGAGATAAAAAACTTACGGCATGCACTCAGGGTTTATCCCACTATCCATCACTACTTGAATATTTATGATACTCCGACATTTGTGGTTTATATGTTAATTAACTACGTTTTAGGAGTTTTCTTTAGGGCATTTTTTTCTATGTAAAACAGATATGAGTTCACTAAGAGTGGACCTTTTTCTCCTAATATACTGGTTTAGCACATCCTTCATTACAGAATGATCATAATAATGGAGTTACTATTAACATTGTAGGACATTTTCCAATGTAGACTAAAATGTGACATCTTTCTAATGCTTTATTTTAAAAATCTTTCCTTAGTCATATCTTCTATGAGCACGGACAAAGAGTTTCTTCTCTTGTTTTTATTCTTTTGAATAATTCTGATAATAACAAAAGATTAAATAAATCATATGACTTGTTGCTTTTGGGGCAATACAAGTGGATTTAAAAAATTTTTTTTTAATTTTTAATTTTTTTTTTATTTTGCATTCACAAATCAAGAATATGGAACCTTTTTGGACCCTTTATACAGTACTCTGGGATTGGCCAGTGTTTTTTGTCAAATTTTGGATTGCCCTTTCTTTAATCATTTGATTGATTAGATGGGGTGTGTCTGAATTAGTCCCTCAGCTTGAGTTCTAGCCAGACTGCAAGATCAAAACATAGTTCTGAATTTGGCATCTTAGATTCAGAATTTATTTCTGTGACTTTGGACAGGGACCTATGTCACAACCCAGATTAGAGAGGACTGTTCCTCGTTTGAATCTGGATCTGGACAAAAGGGACTACACACCAGTGATACTACTAACACTCTGTCTGTATTGCAGTAAAATGTGGCATCAGACTTTGAAATTTGTGTTGATACTGATCAGCACTGATGCTAAGAACTAACCTGAACACCAGTTAGTGCTGAACCCAGAAGACAAGTTTATTATTCCACTATCATCTTCCAAGGACCTTTCCAATTGTTCAAAAGTCTCCTTAAAGGATTTTTCTTAGCAGACAGTATCTCCTGCAGGCACGTGTCATACCTGTGAATAAAGGAATGCCATAGACACATAGATGGACCTCTTCTAAAAATCTTTCCTCTATAGAAAATTGTTTTCCTCATTTTCAATACCCTTGCAGGAGATGCCATGGCATTGAATGCTGACTTGAGTTCGACACTTTCCACCTTTCCAGACATGTAGTGAGTGGCGAGATTTTCTCAAGGTTTTCTTAGTGCAAAAGATTTTTGTTTGGAAATACAGTTGTGCTTTTAGCAACTGAGTTTGCTGATCCATTAGTCAATGTCAGAAGGAATATCAGTGACTGAAGTAGTGAAAGTAATTGCAAGAGAAGTCTGGAACAACTGAAAGATGAAACCCTGTATTTATCCAAAGAAGATTCTTGTAGTCACAATGAAACAGGAATGCAAATGTCATCTCTTGGTTTGTCTGGAAAAAGGTTCATGGGTATGCCACTGCTCCTGCAGAGAAAAAAAAAAAAAGAAAAGAAGAAATCAGAAGTTTCTATGAGACTTGGAGACACTGTGTCTGTTGTTGTAGCTTATTTTTCCTTTCCTGCCCTGATAAATGCTTGTCCCAAGACCTTAATTTAACAAAAACTCATATCTGAGGGATAATGCATAATATAGTGCTGTCTTTTGGAGTTGTCTCTGAAACGCAGTTGCAGTTTTCAGGCAAAGTAAAATGCAGCATGGATCCTTTAAGTCAGGTGAAGGGTAAGGAGCAAGACATACCTCTGTAGGAATCCCATATGCATCAGCAATGTTTTGAAGGACATTTCTGTTTTGAAGGACATTTAATGATACTGCCTATGAGATCTAATCAGTCTGTGTCCTTGCTATTTCCTACACCAGTTCTCTTCTGTTACTCTAAGGTGTTGTTGGCATCACCCCGAGTTTTAGATGGAGTCTGACCTAGCCAAGGATATGTTCATACGTGTCTCCAGTGAGCTGCAAGCTGTGTAAGAAATGTTTGGTGTAACTTTAGATTCTCCTATGGTGTGATGCATTATTCTGGGTTAGCCATGGGGTTGAAGCTGTTGTTATGCAGGATTTTTGCCATTTCAGTGTGCCTCAGTCCTGATGCAAATATTTTTCTATTTTGAAAGTGATGGGTTTTAATTCAATGAGGTGCCTGGCCAGAGAAGTGCCAGACGCTTTCCAGAGTTGATGCCATTGCATTCCCAGTGCAATTTTTCTTCAACAGCTGGGGGGAGCAGGAGAGCTGGATTCTCCACCTGGCCCCATATTAGAATTCTCACCTCAATCATTTGCTATAAAGGAAAATAAGGAAATCAAGAGGATGAAAATTAATCAAAGAAGAAGGACTTAAAAAAACCTCCTCCTAAACACTGAAAGGTTTTTCTTAAAACAATTTCACAAAAAAATAAGATCAAAACCAAAGCAAATTGCATGCAACCTATGAACTAAGAAAAGCAAAAATTACACAAGAGAATACACAAAAGATTATGCCTTATCATTAACTCTTCTTACTCAGCTACGTACTCTGCCAGTAATTATGACAGTCACAAACAGAAAACAGATTGATCAATGCAGAATCTCATGGGAGATGAAGGAAAAAAACCTAAAAACAACCCATAAACCCAAACCGAAACAAGAAGAAAATTCCTTATCAATGAAATTTCTGCCAAGCTACAGAAACAAATGAAATGCAAATTTAACAAATTAACCATGTGATTAACACACAGTGGGATCACTTCAGGCATTTTGCTTTGCCTCTTGCCAGAATGTAATCCTACTGAGAGTTATTGCTGCATCAATATTTCCACAGTGGTATCATAAAAAGAATTCAATGACATTACAGAATCTGCAGCCCCCTACTTTCAAAGCTGTAGTTTGAAACAAATTCTTGTTTTAAACATTAAGGCACTTTAATACCACTTGTTATATACCTTAAAGGGCAGAAGAAAAAAAAACAGGCAGTCTTCTGGAGCTGATTGTGGGCTTGAATTTGACATCACTTTCATTCTGTTCCTTTTGAAAGCTGTCTTTGAACCAGTGTTAGGCTCAACCTCTTTAGAATGATAAAAGCCTCCCATCAGTATTGACTGGTCTGTAGGTTGGGATGCTAAAGCTTAAATGAAATGTATATAACCAAGTGTACACAGAATTCAGAATAAAATCAAAAAATCCCTTTTGATGCATGCATTTGTGACCAGTGTTAAATAATCCAGCTCTTGGATCCTTTAATTTGTGGGAAGAAAGGAACTCTTCAGTGTGCATCTTGTATTTTAGGAAGCAGAAGTTCATCTCCCTCCTCTGTGAAAGCAGATCTTTAAAAAGGGTTGAACAGCAAACTATATTTAAATCAATGTCTCCAATGCCATTTAATCACATGCAGGCTTAATAATTAAAAGCAGAATTTGAAAATAATTTTCAAATTAAAAAAAGAAAAGTCAATTTTATTAATAATAGACTCTTACACAATGGGGTTTTTTTCTTTTTTATTTCAGCCAGAGGTAGGTTTGTGCCCTATAAGTTTTTACATGCAGATGTAAGGAAAACGTAGTACTTACTCAAACCAGTGGGGGATGATGGCTTAGACATTTTTGTGGCTGGTGTCAGGATTGCGAAACATCTTTAATGCCACTTCACAGGATACTTTATTTCTTTTTTCAGACTTTCCCTATATAAGGTCCAATTATTAGGTTTTAGTGAGTGAAGCGATTTTCATTCTGAATGCATATTAAAGAGAACACATGTTTTCATTTTATAGACCTGTAGCACTGAATCTTTACTAAAAGAGAATAAAATACTTATGAAAGGTTGTTACTGAGCGTGCACAGAAAAAGCAGTCTGGGTCTTATTTGCCAATTCCTGTGAGCAGTTACATTCCTCCTCCCATATATCAATACACATGAATTTTCACTCATCATAGTTGCACTAAAAATTGCTGCTACCCTGGTAATCAGTGTGGAGCCTTAACATAGATGGAAAGAGGAATAAAGACCACACTCAGCCATGGTGGAATGCTGAGGAATATGGTGGGTAGAGAAGAGGGGGTCCTTACACACAAATCTGAGAAAGGCTGCTGCTAGCACAGGCATAATTCAGCACAAAGCCATGGCTCCCATGCACTGTACTAGCTGGGGCCGGCCATTTTGGCTTCTTCTGCAGCAGTAAATTAAACATGTCGAGGACTGTTCTCTGGCCAGCTGACAGGGAACAGCTAATGCCAATGCTATTAAACTCTTCTTTCTCTCCCGCTGGGAATTGTCTCTGGCCAATGCTAACTCCTGAGCCATGCCCAGGCACAGGCCAAAAACGTGTCACCTTGTGCTGGGATGCTGGTACTCACTTAACAGCATTTGCAGTGGATTTTCAGTGCCTGGATATATCTCTGGGTATGCCTTTTGGGACAATTGATTTTATTAGCTGGAACACAGCCTAAACACTGAACATTAGAACTGGGTGCTGTCTTGATGTTTAACCTCGAGTTTATTAGGTGAAAATCTCTTATGTTTGTTTCTTATCTGTGAAATGAACAAAAGTATTTCTGTACTTCACAGGCTACCAGGAGAATAAACATAGTGAAAGACTAGGAATAATACAGTAGTGAGGCCTCTGATTTCTGTAATCAGAATAACTACATCCCTTCCTGTCCCATGCTGTTTGTTCCATTCCAGAAGTTAAAAGGAATGAAGCAGATTAAAGGAGGATAATGGGTTGCCAGCTTGGAGAATTCCTTTGGCATCTAGGGAAATATGACAGTTTTTCAGCTCTTCTTTCTCTGTCGTATTGTGGTTACTGTTTTGGACCAATATGTGAAATATAGAAAAACAAACACTGCCTTTCTGCCATACTGAAAAATCCACATTTTATTAATCCTACAATTCTTTTAATATAATTTGTAAAGGAAAATTCTCTTCTTTTTAATAATCAGCCAGCCTAAGTTCCTGCTTGGAATGTGCTCTTGTAGCCAAGGCATAAGTATAAAACCAGGAAAAAGGAGGGAAGAGATTTACAATGGAAATTCTGACAATCACTTTGCAATAATAGGGCTTGGAGACACCTGCTTTAATCAAGGTGGTGTGAATATTTTAAGTGGTCTATTTCTTGATTTTCAGTTCAGCTGATGAAATCATAATTTCCAGTGAAATATTTTTTTTTTTTTAGGGATGCATGAGGGAGAAAGAAAGTGAAAGATCCTAATTTTCTATTCACTTGGTAGAAAAAAATTATAGCTTCTTTAACCCTCTTGATTCCAGGGCTGGCAGATGGAGCTGAAGGAATTGCTTTGGCTTAGGAGTGATTCTTTTGAGTGGTAGTGCAGTTCAGATACAAGGTTGATTTGGTGTGACAGTAACTCATGTAGTACGATCACAGCATGGTTTCTCTCTCTGATGTGGGACTGATTTGCTAAACTTTCTTTGAATTTGGTAGTCACTGTTGTGCTGTAAATAACACAGAATAATTTGGGCTTCTGAAGAAAGACAGCTGTTGATTGAGGAGGCTGACTCACACTAGTTTGGACTTAATTTCCATCAGTAGTGCAGTGGTGCTACTGATTTTCAGGTGCTGTGTACTGATTCTTGCCATGCCGAATGAAGATATGTTACTAAGGATTACATATCCATAAGAATCCATAATGACAGGTGTACCTTTTGTCATGGTATAACCCCAGCTGACAGCTCAGCTGCTCGCTCACAGCCCCTGGTGGGATGGGGGAGAGAATTGAGAGTAAAAGTGAGAAGATTCACGGATTGGCATAAAGACAGTTTAATAGGGAAAGCAAAAGCCGTGCACACATACAAAGCAAAACAAGGAATTAATTCACTGCTTCCCATGGGCATGCAGATGTTCAGCCATCTCCAGGCAAGCTGGGCTCCACACATGTATCTGTAACTTCACAAACACCGTCACTCTGAATGTCCCCCCCTTCCTCCTTCTTCCCCCAGCTTTACACGCTGAGCATGACACTGTGGGTATGAAACATCCCTCTGTTCAGATGGGCTCACCTGTCCCGGCTCTGCCCCCTCTCAGCTCCTCGTGCACTCCCAGCCTGCTCACAGGTGAGGAGAGTCAAGAAAAGGCCTTGACACTGTGCAAGTGCTGCTCAGCAATAGCAAAGAGCCTCTACATATAATCACCACTGGTTTCAGTGCAACTATAAACACAGCCCCATACCAGTTACTCTGAAGAAAATTAAGCCTACCTCAGCCAAAACCAGCACACCTTGTCAAACAGTGAGTTACGTCTTCATGCAGGATAGCTGAGGAAGTCCCACAAGCTTCCACACTGCTGTGTCATTTAGTTTACCAAGGATTTGTGTCAGCACTGAAAAATAGTTGGCTTATTTAGAGAACCATTCTAGAAAGATATATGACTGACAGATCTATGTGAAGACCACAAGCATTGAATGCATTGTGAAGTACATATCATGTCCTATGAAGAAACTGGAGAAAAATGTATGACTGGAAAGAAGGGTGGTGTAGTAAAAATAAGACTCCATAGAAAGTCAGTGTTATCTAATACACCAACATCCTCAGTACTATAGGATATATACCATAATCATAATTATTATGTCAAAAAATTAGAATGCTAAGAGTATAAAGCACAGGGAATGCTACTTTGCCAGTCTTGATAGCTTAATTTATTTTTTTTTTTCAGTCCCACTCTGTTTTACTGCTGTGTTGCATTATTTATTGTTCTAGTTTCTTGGTGAGTTAGCATAAATATGGTAAGACCCACCAGTGTCCAACTTTCAAGTTCATCTAAGCTTTAATATAAATGATAATATAATATTTAGCCAAGTGGCTTTTTAGCTGGTTTTCCCCAATTCATTCCCAGTTACTTTGCTGGCTAGTGTCTATTATTTATATAATAATATAAAGTTCCAAGAAATAACATGCAATCTCTACTGGATGGAAAAGTAATTGCTTTTTGACTATGGCCTAATTGTGCTGTTCAGTTCTGCCCTGCTTAATTTGATCTTATTTGACCTTCTTATTCTGTGACTATAGAAATAACTTGAAACATGAGGCACAGCAGTTAAGGACATCTTTAATTCCCTTTGCTGTTTTCTTGCTACTATTTCTTGCTATTATTTATTTCACTAGATTTTCGTCCTGTTCAGGTCTTCTAGTTCCTTGCAAAGGTTTGAAGTTCTCTTTGTTGTAGTTGCTTTCAGCTTTCCTCATGCTTTTCCTCACTCGGTGGCTGTTGACTCTTTGATTGGCATAAACATAATTCTTCCAAACACCTATGGTCAATGAACATTACCTCTTCTTCCATGCCCCAAACTGTCATACTAAACACTTTTGTCCACTTTGTTATCTGCAAATAATACTTGTTATCCAAGTAAACAATAGTGACTTGTCTGTGCTGGACTTGGCTCAGCTTCATGGTTTAATTAAGAACTTGGATTTAAGAGGAAATTTGGTAGTGTCATAAGCTGACAAATGTGCAAACTCTTTGGACGACAGTAGTAGCATTCAAGATGGTCATGATAAACTGTGAAAAGAAATTTGCAAAGTAAAGCCAATATAAATAAACATAAACTGTTAAGCCCAGGAAGAGGGGATAAAAGTGAAATAAAAGAGAACAAATACAAAAAATGGATTAAAACCTGGTGATTAATATACAACAAAGAAGGCAGAAGGCTACCCTGGATCATATATATTGTACCTTATTAAGACTTAATAACATTTATGTCAATATTATGCAGTCAGGACAAATTCTGTGGATTCTGGTATAAATGCCTGAGACCTGCAAATCCACACTGGGGTGGGATCCACAAGCACACAAGCATCTGCACCCCAAGAGTCCTGGCTCCATAAATAGACACTGTGTCTGTGCCCCACTGCTCTTTGAAGAGTGGTGACGGTGGGACTCTGTGGTATCCTACAGCAAGCACTCATCAAATACAAAACCTTGCAGATCCATTGTGCAACTACTGCAGGAAAAAAAAAAAGGAATCATGTTCAGGAATATACTGATTGGAGCATTGTGCCCATGAAAAGGCAGGTAATTATTTACTTCCCATTAGTATTTAAGTTTCATCAGCCCAAGCTTCATCTTCCTATGCAGCTGTCACGCTTCAAGAAAAAGAGTCAAGAATCCAAAAATAGTATCAAGAAGAAATATAACTGCCCTGTGATGATGAGGATGGAGCTTGCTTAGTCTTAAATAGGAAATACTAAAGAGGAACATGATTACATTATCTTCTAGTGTGTAAAAGATGCTATAAAGATGGTGGTGATTAATTGCTCAAAATCACCCACTGATGGAAAGATGTGAAACATATTCCTTCACAATTTCTGAGGAAATAGAATGTCTGTAAGAGCCAAAAGAGGCTGGAATAGGCTTCCTAGAGAGACTGTGTACTCTAGTATATAGGGTTTAGGGCAACACACACCCATTGTGTAGGTCTTGCCCCGCTACCATAGGATGTACTAAAAAAGTCTCTTCCAGCTCAATAAATGAAAAAACAGACAGTATGAGACAATACCAAGATATTGTATCACTTGGCACTTGGATTGCATTATTTGTCTTCCAGGAAAGAAGACAATACACTGTCACATGAAGCAGTGGTTTTATGGATGTTTCTGATCACAGCATTATGGAAAAACAGTGATGGAAAGGACCTCAAAGTACTTTTTGTTCCAGCCCTTAAAACTGGAGAAGATTCAAATACCTCTGCTGCTTCAGAAGTGAAGCAGAGCAGTGTGATATTTGCAATTCTAGATTGATTCATTCTTAGTGCTAAATTTGAGCATTATTATAAATTCCTTTTGCTGGTATTTTGTTCTTCAATCAAAAAACCCTCTTTATTTAGTTTTGAGAGAAAGTTACACCTCTGGGGAAGCTACATTGCTGCAGTAAAAATTAACATTGGGCCTGCACTTCTGATTTTTTTATAATTTCATTTAAAATATTTCCAAGTATGTAATTTTGACATGTTTTTTTAATACCCCTCCCAATAAAAGGCTTTTTTTTAAAAAAATGAAATATTTTGGCCAGATATTTTGTTAGTAGAAAAAAAATTGAAATAAGGATTTTCTATGAAATAGACAGCAAAATCACAGAAGTTTTTAATTAAAATTATGTTCTTTTTTCCACCTCTCTTTTTTTTATCTGTTTCTGCAATAATTTATGCTGTTGTAAATGTTTTGTAATCATGTCCACTACATTTAATGGCTAGTTTGTACCACAACAACTAAAGATCATGAAAATAAAATCTTTTAAACTTACCAGAAAACAAGGGTAATGTTGCCTCCAGGATCTGCTAGTAGTTCAATACCACGTTAAAGGATTTTTCTTTATGAGGATTTCTGTGAGAAAAGAAAGGACTTGAATTTACATCAAGTTACTCTGAAGAAACTGCCTTTCATGCACGCTTCCCCTAAGCAAAAGGAAAGGTGGTTTACTGCAATCATCATCAGCAACTTTTATTTATCATGGCCTGTGAATGTTTAGAGGGGCTGTTTTAAGACAATTCCTGCCCCAAAACTGCAGGAATAAATGCACACCCTGGCTTGTTTTGCAATGAACTCTTTATGTAACCATGCTTTAAAAATAGCAGTTTATCTATAGGGAGCATCTCTGAATTAAGCTGGTAGAGCAATAACACCATTTTTGATGGTGTTGAGAGTCCTTGGTGCTTTTTGCCATCGAAGTATAGAATAGTGTTTTCTGGAGAAGTGGCCTGTGTGTGTGTGTGTAAGAAAAAGTGAAACATAGAAAAATAGAGAAAGAAAGACAGGGAGAAGGTAAGAAAAAGGAAATGAAAGAAAAAAGAGAAAGCTAGAGGGAAAAATAAACAGAAGAGGAAGAACAAAAAAGAGGAAAGAGAAGGAAAAAATGAAGAAGGAAAGAGAAGGTAAGGAAAAAGAAAAAAAATATTAAAAAGAAAAAAATTCCTTGTGTTTATTAACGTTTTGCAGGTTTGGTTGTTCCAGCAGTGTTATTAGAACCCACACCAAGAACTGTTTTGGGTCCTGGGGCAAACAGATTCTTCTCCCCCTCATTCCTGACCTGGAAAAGTACCTGGGTGGTCCTGCCATGACACTCCTCTCTCCCCAGTGCCCTCCTCCCTTCCAGCTTGCACCGTAGCACAGAAAATTAAAATATGGGCTAGCAGTGGCTGCCAAGAAGTGAGAGAAGCTGTGCCGAGCAGAGGAGACGGCTGCACCAGAGGAGCAGAGGTGTCCCTCGGCCCCCAGTCCCTGCCGAGGGCAGCTGCCCCCTGCTCCGGTGCCGCTCAGCCCCCACTGTTCCTCCTCTCAGCTGGCCCAGCACACAATTCACCCTCTAACTGGCACCGGCATTTTCAGAGTCCACCTCACACTCTCACTGCACTTAGAGTAGCACTGAAAATAAGGGCTTGGTCTAATTGCTGTGGCTTGACGGCGAGTTGTTGTGTCCACCTGTGTGGGAGCACAGCCCATCTGCTCAGCTTAGCCAGCACCCCTGGCTGGGAGCCACCCGGGAGCCCAGGGAACTGCCCGGAGAAATCACATCGCCTTTGTGTGTCCTGCCCACTTTCTCTCTTTGGTAGGGGACTAGTTGCTGTGCCTCCTGGCTTACACAAATTTCCCAGAATGGAATCCCCTCTCTCCTGGAGATTGTGTTCTCGAACTTGAAATTAATCTTTTAAATCCACAGAGGTCTGTTAGACTGGAAAAGGTTTCATACTACCACATTTTTTAGCATGTTGCAAATAATGATTTTAAAATGAAATGACTGAAGAAAAGCCATTTTGTTCAATGAAGTTTCATTACACTGTAAAAACACTGATCATGATGGTGCCCTTAGCCCAGTCATACTGGGAAGCTTGAGAATGGTGCCTGTGAGGGAGAACACTGAAAACATCCTTGTCTTTTTCCTAAAGCATGAAAGATGTATTGATTTCATTTTTTAAATGAAATTACCATATTCTACAAAACACAAGCTTCTCCAAGACAAGATATTAATCTATATCTAATCCATGTATAAGGTTAAATATGGCGTGAGAGGCAATAGAGATTACTACAGTTCTCTGGTTCACTGCTTTAAGGGAGAGAAACCTAGTACAAATCTAATTTTAAAATGAAATTGCTGAAAGAATGGATGTAATAGAATGGATATAATAGAACAAGGTATTTAAAAATTCCACGCTTAGATGGATAATAAGCACTTCAAAATTATACCTGGCCACTGAGAAATGTGCACTTACTCCAGAGCAGCTACTGCTCTTTAATAGTTACTAGCCAGAGCACTAAATATCTGACAATTTGATTTTTAGTATTAAGGTGACTTTGGTTTGAATATATCTAATGCCAAGTGATCTAACAGAATTTTTTAAGATAAATCTGTGTATTTCTGACTTGAAAGAAGTCAAATACTAGGCTTTTCCTGAGCTGTATTAGAATAATCAGCTTTTGAGGATGGTGAAGGAAATACCTTAATACTCAAACAGTATGACTGAAAGGCAAATATTGATACTTTCTGGGAAGCAGGATACAAAACAAAAGACAAAATAGATTCCTATTGCACTGTGCCTCAAGTAGTTTTGCAAGCCTGACAGAGGGCTGATTTGCTGTTTAAAGCACAAATGGAAAATCATCACAAAAAGGGGAAAAGACAGTTCATTTACTTTGCTGTGAAGACCAGCATTCAATATAACATGAGAAGAAAAGATGTGGAATTGTTAAAAGAAATCCACGGTGCTGCATTAGGTCCAGGTTAAGAAGAAAGCTTGTGTCTGTTGACCTGAACTGGTGCTTGAGGGTGACTCAACTGGTGCTTGAGAGGTGACTAGATCAAACATGACAGTATAAACCAAGATTTCAAAAAGACACAAAGACTAGTGGCCCCTCAGATCTATTGCTGTTGGATTCAGTGGCAAAACTCCCACTGATAGAAGGACTGACACTTGCAGGACAAGTCAGTAATAAAAGGACACACCTTTTGCAAATCAGGACAGACATTTGCTATATAGGAGAAGTTTGACTTGCTAGTAAAATTATTGCAGAGGGATTTGAATTTGCTAGCTGAAAAAAAATGGTAAATGTATTAAGTTGTTTTGCATGCTGTGACAGATTAAGGGTAATCTTTTGAAAAGCTCCTACGTCTTATTTTCAGGAGAGTCACCGAGGTGTTTAAAGGGGCTTTGGATCAGTGCCTCAGTTAACTGGTGTCTGATTTTCCCTGTCAGTTGCTCCAACAAAGAGTCGTATGGCAGCCTGCAAGCTGTCTTGCTGTTCCTTGAGGAATCACTTTCTGACTCACATCTTAGCAGCTATGCATAATAGGAGAGGATTGTACTCTGCACTTGAGGGGCTACACTGTGGCATTTGTGCTGCTAGTCTGTGCAAGTGGTATTAAATCCGTGTGGTCTACAACAGGTCCTCTTGGGCCACGTGAGATACCAGGTGTTGGTAAGTACTGAAGCTGGGGCAGATGATCCTGCAGTGTGTCAGCCCTGTCGCACTGCTGCATGAAACACTGCAGACCCTGGGCTAACAGTGAAGTCATGACACTGCTCCTTCTCTGTCTTCCTTATTTTTCTTTGGTTGGCTTGTTCAGTAATCTTCAGAGAAATATAAAGATATTCTGCAAGAATAACTTATACAATGGAGTAATGTAAAGCAGTGGTTCACAGAATAACACACACACAAAACATAGACAGGAACCACCAAGTGTTAGTCTAAGCACTTACGTGCTCATCACCCTGATGAATGAGTCAACCAAAGAGTTGCTGCTGTCTGGAGCAGTGTTTCTGCCAGGCCCCAAAGCACCAGAGAGGTGTCACTCTCTCCACCAATGACACTCATGGTACGCTCAGCCTGGGAACCCTGTCTGGTACCTCACTACACTAATCCTATTCCTGTCTATACTTGTGTTTTCCCTCCTAAATCCTTGAGTTGTAGGTGGTACCACCTAAGAAAGTTCAACCTTTTCTGTAATTTTGGCCTTTCTTATCTCGGTACAGTCATTCTCACAAATTTTTCTCAGCAGAACAAGCCAAGGGGCAGGGGGAACCTTGCTGTGGGAGCCACAGAGAGACTAGAGCATAGACCCTGCAGCACAGAAAATAGAAATTGCTACAATAGAATAATTGCACTAAAAGAGGGGAGTTCCTAATAATTTTTCCTTCTTCTACATTGTTTATGCATTGTACTGCATTACTGGGATTTCTCTTTTTAGTGCTTGCCTTTATTTTGACAGTTGTCCTCAGATGACAAACACAAATTCTTGTTTATGTTACTTTATAGAAGTATACCAAATGTGTGTTTTCCAAACAGGGTTGAAATGAGCAGGTAGCATTTTCCTTGCTCCATATTCTAAACATTTTTTCCAATAATATTCCCCCCTCAAACACTCTCCCAAGGTCATATCTTCACTGTTTGCCCATAGCTTTCTGAGTGCTTATACTTCTGGCTCTCTCTGAGCATAATTCAAACAGCACCACCAATCCTATCTAAAAAACTCTTTCTTGGTCTAAAGTTCACCCCAATTTACTAGAGGCCAGCTGATTTGTGGAAACTCACATGGGTAGTGTGATGTAATTCATATTAGCACAGCTGCCAGTGAAAGAGGAGAAATCAACCTATGGCAGTGAAAAATGGCTTACCTAAGTCATATTTGCATTAGGGGTTAAAATTGCATACCAGGACTGTTACTGGAGATTCACCAATTCATGTAATTTTTAAAATCCAAACTAGTTTTTTAATGTGCTTATGCTTTTAGCTACTTATCAGCCTCTGTGTTGAATGGCACTATCCAAAGCTACAGCTATACCCTAGATAAGGGTCATAATTCCTTCCACAGTTTTCATGCATGAAGAGTAGCCATCTTCATCAACATTTTGCTCTACCTAAGCCTAACCTATCAGCCTTAGTTATCAGTACCAGTAGTACTGATGCAAATAGGAAGACTGAATAAAAGAGGTAATGGCTTATGTGACTTATATACAATTTACTGTAGGCAGTATCAGTAAAATCAGATCTGTATAAAGCACATATTAATGCACATGCTGTTATGTGTGCTGTCAAAATTTTTTCTTGAAGACAGATTTTCTGAAGCGGTCTTTGTATTGAGGATGAAAATGTGATATGCAAGGCCTGCTAAAAAGTAGAGTACAAGAGTGCAAAAGAATTCATTATATTTGTTGAAAGGAAAGGAATAAACTGAAATAAGAAGCATATCACTGGTGCTTCTCATGACAGGCAATCAGACAGAGAGGATGAGTCCATCTGAAACTTGTAGGTGCCTCAGGAATTGAGCCAGTGCAATTCTCTACAGGTCAGCAGGGGATAATAAGAAAATCTGTCAAACTTGAGGAAAGAGTCAACTTTCTAGACCACAAATCTGATCTGAGCAGAGTTGAGAGACAAAGAGTTCAAAAGGTTAATGCTGCTATGCTTATTTAAGTGAACGTTAACACTGTTGTGAGAAAACAGATGGAGAAGAACTGAGGGAATTATTTGACTAGTTGGGTTTGTAAAACAGTGAGCAGAACGACAGACATCTTAGGCATGGAGGCTTGTCACAGTGAAAGTGTAAGCTGAGGTCTTCTTTCTCTTTTGCTTACTAGTTTGGATTAATGGCCTTCCAATCATCACAATTATGTTCTCCTATTTAAGAAATCAGTGGGGAAACATCTGGGTTTTACATAACATTCACCATCATGTCTTTCATCAGATAAATTAACAGCTTTGTTTTGCAGTGGCTGTAGAAAGAGACAAAAACATTGGAGCACAATAGTATTTACCATTTTTCTGTCAAGATGGAGCCACTATTAGGGATGCTACTATCAGTGATGATCAATGTGAAGCAGACATATTTACTGGGAGTCTGTTCGAACACAATACAAGGGAACAAAAAGCAAGGTGGGGCCATTTTGTGGCTAGATTACAACCTATTGCTTATGACCTGACTTTATTACATCCCTTTCTTTCCATCTGAAGGGAAGAGAAACCCAAATAACAGCGGGTTCTGTTGCTCTGATGACAGCTTGAGAAAAAGTAATAAGGAATTCCTACAGCTATAAAAACAGAGTGAGGAAAGGGTGCCAAGTTACCCTTGGAGCTGTCACTCTTTGCAAGGCTCTTTTCTTTTCACTTACTTCTGTATAATACTTTATGGCTAAGCAGCTATTTTTATAGCCAGATGAGGACATAACTCATCCTTTGAGGAGTCTTGGAGAATTGGTGAAGGATTTCTGGTAAACCTTCACATGGCAAGTCTTATTTCTCATCTGCTTAGATACTGTGAATCCTGAATCTTCAGGCATCTGAAATTATGGATTACCTCATGCTTATTGGATCTGTTCTTTGGGTTTGAGTTATGTCCAGTTTGAACAAACAATGAATCCTAAAAATTGTTTTCACATTAAAAAAAAAAATTTCTCTTTCAAAAGCAAGACAACAATCTGAATATTAGTACATCGGAATATGTGAATTGATTCAGAAAGCACTACCACTTTATATTCTTCATTCCTTTACATCCTATTTTAACTTTTTGTTTTCTTTTCCATAATGCAGAAAAAGCCAGAACTGGATGAATATTGAACAACAGTATTCATGAACATTCTCAGGAATTTGAAATGGCTGTTTGATCTCTCCATATCAAGGCCCCTTGTTATCTGCTGCTCCTGCGGTTTCAGACAGAAAGTTTTTTGTTCCTGAGGAGGTTTGAGGAATGGCTGATTTGTGTGAATACCCGTATTTGCATGCGAACGAGGCTATTCCTTTACAAACAAGAGCGTTCATTATTCCTCTGTTTAAAAGGATACACTAACCCAATTAGTGAGCTAGAAGAATATCCCGTGACTTAGCTAACCAATAACATGCTCCAAGTAGGAAGCAGTGAATACTTAAACTGTGCAGTATCTGAACCCCCATGTTGGCATTTCCCAAACCTTTGAAAGTTGAACCCTCTCTTTAGGACAATAAGAACAATTGCACTCTTCGCCCCTCCCACGTGTTATTAAAAGCATACCGAAAAGAACAGACGCTCAGAGGAGTCTGTACGGATCTGTGCGTGAAGCTCTGGGTGCTTCCACTCCTTCCAAAACATGCTTTGAACAGAGTAGAAAGAAACTCACTGTTGATGCTAAACCCCAAGTTAGTTAATTCCTCTTGAAGCCGAGTGCCCTCACACCTCTAGAGCCTGAGGCCCTCTGCAGACCCAGGCAGGTATCTGTTACACCCAAGTAACATTTACAGCACCGACTGTGAAAGAAACTCCGAAGAACTGATACTGCACCTCTACATATTTCCTCGTGTTCTGATTATAGTCAAATGTAGGCCACCTTTTTTGATGCTGACAAAGGTTAGAGTGTACTCACCTAACTTGTGCAAATGCTAATTTCAGACAGTAGGTACAAGAAAAAAAAAAAGGCTCAGAGGAATCAACAGGATCAAGAGTCATTTCACATTTTGGAGATCAGACTCAAAGCCTATTCACAAATGATTCTCAAACAGAAAAAAGGTTGTATTTGCCATGAGTATTACTGAGGATGAATAATCCATCCAGCTGTGCTAAGTAGCATCAGAAAAAAATGAGTTCTTAAGTTATTTCTGGCTAAGTTATACTACATACAAGGAGGTTTATATGATTTAGGTAAGATCTGGAAAAGTATCCAAACTTCTGAATTTATGCTCAAGTTTCTACACCTCTGGGTTCAAGGTAAAAGGCAAGATTTACAGAGTCTGGCACAAAATGAAAAAACCTGCCTTGTAATTGTCAGTACTCCCAACCCTTTCCACAGCTGCTATTTACCTCCACCTCCTCTTCTTTTTCTTTTATTTATTTTCTTTTTTTTTTTTTTTTTTTTTTAGGGTTTCTTTTTTTCCCCCCTCCTCCAGTCCAACCCCTAGGATATTTAATTAATTTTTCAAATTATACTCTTTTTATCTCAGTTTCTTTAATAACTGTTACTTCTTTACCCCACACTGCTCACTTTATCTTATCATGTGGCTTCTTACATCTACTCTGCAGATGCATTTTCAGAGCTCTGCAGCTCTGCCCCAGCACCTCATCTTTCATCACCCCACCTCTTTGTTCCTCTTTATAGTGTCTCCTCTTCATACATTGCTGCTGCAGCTGAAACTATGACATTTCCACACTGTTCCCTGAGCCTAGGAGAAAAGCAAATATAAAACAGTTGCATTCCAAGAGATTATGTTGGCATGAGAATGTATATAGGCACTGTATTAAAGCACTGGTAAAACAAGAGCTCCACGTTAGTCATAGAAACACAACACATAGGTCTCATTCAAGAAAGTATTATACTTTGTCTCTGAAATTTGAATTTTTAAATTTTTGACATTGACTTCTATCGTTGACCAGTATTTGTTCTGGGTTTAAATCAGAGAAACTTGGTGTATCTTCTCTTACTTTAATGACAAAATGTCCTATCCTAACACAGTGAAAACAATGACTGAGGTTGAAAATTTTCCTGATTTTAGAAGCTACATACCAAAATCTTCAGATGGTTGAGGACTAGCTGCAAGACAGATACCACATAGCTCAGAGAAAGAGAGCAAAAGTATTTCTGAGGTTGCTTAACAGAGGAGAAGAAAATAGTGGAGGTTCTATACATCCTTTCCAAGATGTTGTGTTGCTGGGATCTGTGTTACTGTCCCCAGAAGGCCATCCTGACTTCCTTGCTTCCACAGCCCACCATATGATCACTCACTTGTCCTGAAGCATCCCTGATTGCTTGTAGTCACATGACATAACTTGGAAGTTAAGACTGAATACCCTTCTTAGGACAAACAGAAAAGCATGGCTACTAGGAAGCAAGTAATCTGATCTTATTTTCTCTTCCTTGTGTTTTCTTCTTCCTTTATTCTTTTTTAAAAGTAGACAGAGCTTATAAGCGCAGTATGTTGGTTTTAAATTACTTACACTGTTTGCATGTATTCCAGAATTCTTTCTTTGTTTGCCTAGTTTTAGGTTCTCTGCTGAAATAAAGTACCTGTATAATTTTCAGGTCAGTATTGTCTTTAGCTCCACCAAATGCCTTTGAAATTGCTTTAGCTAATAAACTTTAATGATAAATAATGTAGTGTATGAAGTGCTTATATATCTAGCTTTTCATAGTGTCCCTGTATTTTTCAAACTTTTAAATGAATTGAGGGGTTTAAGATTTATAAGCTAACCACAAAGTTCAGTTGTTAAAGAAAATAGTGCACAGAGCTGCTGTGCTCTTCTAGCTTCATTGATTCAATTTGCTTTCTCAAAAACACACAAAAGATTCCTGTTGCTGGATGATCCCATCCCTCTGAGTCAAAGTGGGACCAAGATGGGAGTGTTGGCCAATTTCTCTCCAGCCCTCAAAGTCACCAGACAGCAAGAAAAAGCTTGTTCTCCATCACTTCCTGAACTTTGAAGAAAGACTTAAAATCTCTTTCCTCACCCTTGGTTAGAATGAGGTTGCTTGAGAACTTTAGACAGCCCAAACATTGTATTTGAGAACAAATTGTTTATACTTCTGTCTCCTTCTTCTCCGAGGTTTTCTGGAAGTTTTGGAAAAGTTATCATGTCTACTTATGAAAGTCTGACCCAGCATTTTGGAAGACATTTGTACGTGTCATTTATACCTGCCTCCTTGAAGCCCCAGAACTACAGGACAAAAAAGCAGGATGGGATTGCCTTGCTAAGACTGTTCCACTCTTTTCTGTAAATGTTTAAGTAAATTTCTCCGTAAGCTATTTCAGCTATTGAATGGCCAAGGCTGTGTGTTGTCACTGTAAAACTCCTTTACCAGCTAAGGAGAAGGATTCTGAGATGTCTTTCCCTAACTTCCATCCTCTTTGTTTCCTGTCTGTTCTTCTGCCAGCAACAGCATGGTTCTGTATCTGTCCCTTCAGCACACCCAAAATTCCAGTATTTCAGACTGAGAGAAACATTTCCTCCCTCAGCATCAGCACTTTCACAATAAAGTGTCTCTTGTAAAGTAAATGGAGGTTTTTCGATGAGGGTGAATTGCATTCCCCTTCAAAAGAGAATGAAGATGCACAAGAAACAGAATCATAGACGTAATGAATTAGCAAGTTGTACTATTTTGCTTTTAAAAAACTGGTTTAGATAGCAACAACAGAAATTCCCCAAATACTAGCTTAATTGAAAACTCCATGTCAGCTTTAAATCAAGCAACCATCAACTTATAGCGGACACTGTTAAAGGAGTTTGGAAATCCCCAACAACTGGTTCTGTTTATACAAATCTGGATGTTCCAGTTCCTTCCCTGGAAATACACCTAAAATGATCAACTCCCTGCTCTCTGATTTCTAATCTTATGGAGACTGAGAGTTGTCCTGGTTTCAGCTGGAAGAGAGATAATTTTCCTCTTAATAGCTGGTACAGCTCTGTGTTTTAGATCTAGGATGAGAATAGTGTTGATAATACTGGGATGTTTTAGCTGTTGCTGAGCAGTGCTTGCACAGAGTCAAGGCCTTTTCTGCCTTTCACTCCATCACTAGTGAACAGGGTGGGGTTGCAGAAGGAGTTGGGAAGGGCACAGGGACAGCTGACCACAGGAATATCCCATACCACATGGCAACATGACGAACAATAAAACTAGGGGGGACTGGCTGGGAGGTGGTGGCCCACTGCTGGGGTACTGGCTGGGCATTGGTCAGGGCATGGTGAGCAACTGGACTGTGCATCACTTGTTTTGCTTCTTTTATTATTATTATTATTATTATTTCCATTAATTTCCTGTCCCATTAAACTGTCTTTATCTCAACCCATAAATTTTGCTTTTTTTCTGATTTTCTTACCCATCCCACTGGGGTTAGTGAGGGAACAGCTCTGTGGTGTTTAGCTGCCTGCTGGGTTTAAACCACAACAGGGATATTAAAGCAAATCCTAGTACTGCTTTTGAAACAGCCCTTTTCGCTTCATTTCAGTTCACTTACAGCAGAACTGGGCACCGCTCCTGATTGAAACCTTAGGGCATTTCCCAAACACTAATAAGTAACTTAATTAACAGCAATGAACATTCTCTGAACATTCAGAACTGAAGGGTAATGCTAATTTCAATAAAAGAAATGAGATATTTTATTTCTACTGCACTCAATGAAACACTAGCTTTGCTGGCACTATGTTAATAGCAAAACTACTGTTGATGTAAGCGTAGGAAGGACTTTACCCATATTTGTAATACAACACGTTTTCAAATGTTAGTTTACCTTGGGCAAAAATAAGCTAGAAGTTAGAGCTGTCATTAGTACCTAGAATGTGTCCCTAATACATGCGGAAGCCTTAGTGAGGTCCTTGGAAAATGGGTATTGATGACTTGGTCCAGGGTGATTACATTTTGATCCATGTCCTTAACCCCAAATAAGTACTTTTTGCACAACTGTAACAAAAAGAGCTTAAAGCAATTTACAGCAACAGCAAAAGACTCCACTGGGGAACAGCATGACATCTAACTGCTTTCTGACTCCATTCCCACAGGGCCAACTTGAAATGCCTTGGGGGAAGGACAAGCTATTCTGGCTATGCCAGCTGTTCTCCTTAGCATCATTATTCACTGGCACAACTAAGAGTAGTTCTGAAAATGCCCTAACTTGCACAAGGAATAGATGTGTATGTAGGAGCTTTCACTACCAGAGAAGTGGGGGACTGTAGGGGACTGGTGGAAAAGTCTTCATTCTAAGGGTCACTGAGAGCTTCTATGACACAACAGGAGTCTAGTCTTTAATGTAGCACTGAAAATTAGATGAAGAATTTTATTTCCACTCCCTTGTATCAATCATTCTTGTTTCCTCTGCAAACACAGACATTTTTGTCATTAGGCTAAAAATAAAACCTTTTGAGAACTCAAGCAACTGGTCTGTCTAGTTCTTTTCATGCAATGTTTTTTCTGGTAGCAGCAATAACAGGATGTGCTGACCATTTCTCAGTGTAATAATCTGGTATAGTCACTGATATAAACAACTTGCCCTTTGACCTTATAATTTATTCACAGCAGGTCTAATACCAAGATATCTTAAGTAACAAGAATATTAATAAATAATTTGCAATTGTAGACACTCTCCTGTGTTAAGGGCAATAATATCACAAATAAAGTCCTGTGGAGATAAGTGTCTTTCATGGAACGGACTAAGGTAATATTGTTATCACTGTTGCCTTTCCAAATAAATTCCACTTAAAATCCTGAGCATTGTTATGGTGCTTACTCCAGTGCATGAAACTAGGAGTCTAAAATGTTGTGCAAAAGGCATGTCCACATTTGGGGTAACAAACAACTTCTTTGCAAATTGCTCGTGCTAATAACTATAATGTATGCATACAAAGGAGAATTAAAAGAGTTTGTAAGAGGTAGAGGGTCCGCTGTCATTTCCCTCATTCCTCCCTTATTTCCTCTTTATTCACCAAACTCTCATCAAGCCTTTCATTGTCCTCCTTCCCTGCTGATTCGAGGAAGTGTTTTTGAATGGTGCTCTCTGAGTTAATTTTAGGGTTTAGGTCTGAACGATCCATGTTTCTGTTTCCATCCTGATCAGGAAATACAAAGCCACCATTCGTATTCATGCTCAGGTTTGCAAAGAACCATTTCCCCAGCACTTATTTTGAATCTTATTCTTCTGGGAGGAAAAAAACCCTTCCAGTTTGAAATCAAGCCAAATTAGTTTCCCCTTCCTGAAGTATTTCTTGTGTTTCCATAATAAAAATAAAAAGCTGAAAGTCAGGAAAGCATTAATCTATGTGCATACCTACATGGATGCTCATGTTTTGTTGACAAAATTAATGAGATTGCAACTTATCTCATATACATTAGATTCACAAAGGAAATTTTAGTTGTACTGGAAAACTTTTCCCTGAATTATAGAAATATTTATTTAAAGTAACTCATTACTATGAGTTGTAACAGAGAGTGTGTCTGTAAAGAACTGCCACTTTACTCAGCTACTCCAGCCATCCTGTTGGCTGAGTCTTCACTGCATTTCTAAGGGTTGTGCCTTTAATATTATACTTAGGGAGTTGTAGTTAGACTATTTAAAGCAGAAACTGATGTCTGTGGGGAGACTGGGTATGAGACAATGTTTTTTGCTGCACAAGTCAAAGGCCTATAAAGAATTTCTTTTACACATGCATTACTTCCGTGCTAATGCATTAACAAACTGTGGTGAAATATTCATCATTTATAAATAAACATTACAAATAGTCCCACAGAATATATGAAGGAAGAATGAAAATACAGCCAGAAGTAGGGATTTGCATCCCACTATCCCGGCGCAGATACAGTCTAAGAGGGATCTTGTCAGAACTGCAGCCCCTGCCAGGGTCTCTGCATTAGTCAACATCTATAAGCTGGCTGGTCACTGACAGAGCATGCTCGTCTGATGCCTGTCATTTTAACATGTCAGAGGGAGAAAAACCTGGATACAACTTCAGTCCGAGGGTGAAAGATGGTAGTTCTGATTCTTTGTGCTCACACCTACTCCATGACTGTTGTTTTCTGGGACATGCTAACTTCAGTGGAGTTGCCTGAGCATAAAGCTTGTGGAAAATCAGGTCCAGTGCTCCCATGAGAGCTAGAATAGATGACTAACCTTCTATAGCTTATACCTCTTGAGGGAACAATTTACGGAGTATGGGATGTGGGAGATTTATTTGGAAACCATATGGAAACACTTATGTGTTGTTTTCATGGGTCTGGGATTAATGTAACAAAATATGATACTCCATATTTGTTGGCAGGATGGTGTTAAAATGGAGGGTTCACCTTTCTATGGATTCATTCAGAAGTGTTTGGAGTCTTTTTTCCAGTACTAGAGTGTGTTGGGGACCTAACATTTACAATATAAATGGACTTACACACAGCTCAGTTGAAAAGGCTGGTTTTCATAAAAAAAAGCAAACAGCAAAGACTGGCCTGGAATACAGCATATGAAATGGCTTAATCATTTGGGACAGTGTTGTCAAGCCCTACTAAAGTAATTTTTCCAGGAACCCATTGTAACTGGTAATTCTGATAAACAGTTTTCTCATGTCCACGTAGCCTTTTTCCTTTACTGTATTGGAAGCACTAGACTGGTGTGACTTGATGTCAGATTAGGTCTGATTTTCTGATCTTGTTTTAACTGGTCAGCTTGAGGGGAGATTTAAGTAGGAGCTGCACTGCTGGAAAAACCCAAGGAAGAATCCAGTCTGTGGTCTCACCCAGAGCCTCTGGAAGCACACAGTGAAGAGCTATGCCCCTTTCCCATGAGAGTTTGCATCACACACTTCTCTCTACTGGCTTCTATGTACCACAGCACTCAAGTTCCTGAGTGAAGGCTCACAGTAGCTTAGCCTGTAGGTAAAAGCAATGCCAGTTTTCCTTGCAGAGATTGCAGCTGAGTTCACTGCAGAGGTTTAATAAAGAATGATGATCTGTGAGGCTGCTTCTCTTCTTTGAGCACCTGTAAAAGATGATTAATTGTTCCCCCAGAAATATTTAAAAAAAATGTTTTTTCACCTTCCTTTTTCCCCCTATCTCCTCTGAGACTACATCTGAACTTAGAATTTTTCACAAAATGTAGGTGGTGGAAATGCCTTAACTGCAGCCACACAATTGCATCACTTGGAAGAGAAAAGTGGGGAAAAACTTAGATAGCAAAGAAAAGTGTGTGAGACCCATACCACAAATTGTATCAGACATTCTCTCTCTAGATTCTTCCTTTATTTTTAATCCTACAGAAATTAATATAATCAGATAATATTCTCAAATACCTTTATTGAGCACAGGAGATAGACAGAAGGACCCATCTGGACAGTGTTGCCAAAATTTCAGTTATACAGAGCCCAAAGGCCATAGGGGCCTATTTTTCCAGGAACAGAAAGAAAAGTTATTGTGATATTTGCTAGGAGTAGTGTACATGTTGACACATGCTAACCATAAGCCCTTTGGTAATAGTGATACGAGTCTTCTAGAGAAGACAAACTAGAAAGGGGCAGATTGTTGTTGTAGGGCCAGGGGGCCCCAGGCCAATGAGGACCACGTGATTACCATCTTCAGTGAACCTGTACCTCGCACTTCAGCTGTAAAGTACCTGCCTTCTGCTGGGAACAATGAATTTCATACCAAGAGGAGGGTGTTAGAAGTAGTGAAAAACTCTCAGCGGGGAGAAGAGAGCATCGAGTAGAAGGAAAAATGAGACTTATGACGTGATAGTGCTCCCTCAAACAGTCTGGGTGACTTGGACTTATCTGTGGCGAGCAGCTGACATTCAGGTCTGAGTCTTTCCTTCTAGGGGACTCCATGGAGCAAGTCCAGGTCCTGCTGCTCTAGGAAAAAAGTAAAAACAACTCCAGAATCCTAGAAAGCACAGAGCTGGCTGTGACCTGGCACGGTGACTCACAAGAGAGGAAGGTGCCAATGCTCAGGCAGCATGTTGGGCATGTCAGCTGCTGAAGGAATTTGTTGGCATTGCACCCCAGCTGGTGCAGATACTTGGCCTCTTAAAATTTGATAGAGTTGCTGTAATACCTAATGTATGCTGCTTCTCCAAAATTGCTGGGATCTGCCCTTTTTTTCCCTGCAAATAGCAGCACTTGCCCTAAAAGTGGATAAAAAGATTCTGTTTCATTAAAGCATTAGAAACCTGAGTACAACTCAAAGGATGCTATGCTTAGGGAATGAGACTCCTGAGGAGAGTACTATAGCTAATATAATTCTCTGGGGAAGTATTCAAAACATATGTCCTAAAATAAACACCTTCTGCTTACACGCAATCTTTTCTACTTCTGCAGTTCTTTCACAGGAACACTGTCTTCTAGCTTTAATCCCTTAAGACTTTAATAAATTTTATTGGTGGTGTGTGTTTGTTTGTGGGGTTTTTTTTGTTTGGTTGGTTTGGTTTTTTAAAAATTCTTTCCTGTTTTCCACAGCTTTTAAGAGCACTGTGTTTGGCCTTACCTTGTCTTTTACAGCAGAATCCAGGAGGTGTCCATTGTTAACTGGCCACAAATGAACAGGACCTATTAATTGTCTGGGCCATGCAAGTCCTAGGCTTCCTACTACTGCCTTCTTATTAGGTTGTTTCCATCCTCATGGTTGTGGCTGATTTCCAGAATACGCTGCAAATATGGTAGGCATATGTGTTTATTTCCCTTATGAATCATGGAAGAACATGTGTACACTGAATGTGCTTCAATTGTCAATTTTTATGCAAGTGTTTTATTTTCTTTATTAGGATGAGATATATCTTATACCAGACTGCAACACACAGTCATTTCTCTATGTGCAGATGGCTGTCTCTAAGTATTTAAATCTTTTCAGAAGCTTTTTTTTGGTAGGTCCCTTTTTTTTTATTTGACACACTTTAATTCTAAAGCAAAAAATACAATCCTTCGAATGTTACTTAAAAGAATCAATAAACCTTGTTTCTCCAATGATGCTGACTTTACAATGCTTCATTAAATAGATCAATGCATTTCCATCACAATGTTATTCTTTCTTTATGGTAAAATTAATAATAAGTCTATCTTTTCTGAAAATTGCATAAACTGGTAAAGAAAAATCAAACTTAGCCTTTATGTTACTTTCATATTTGAGGGAAAGTACCTTACAGAATGTCTTTTAAGATCTGCAATAAATGTTAAATGCCTCTGCTGTAAGAGGAGCTCTAAGAAGTCTCTTTCTTTTAGAGAAACCAAGTTTCTCTAAGCCACAGAAGGCTCCAAGATTATTACTGAGTGACTACAAAATCCAGTTATTTCAACTCAATTGCAGCTCTCAGGGTTTGACTTCAACTGTGACTGCATGGTACAAATCATATGGTATGCACAATGGAAGCAGAAAAAAAATCAGTAACAGTGAGATGGAAAAGACCTTTGAGAAGTAAATTTCTATGAACAGGTTGGTGTTCATAGTACTGTCCAAATTGGTCTTCTAAGTGCTACCCTTTAGTGCTATGAAAAAAAAGGAAAAAACCCCAAAACCAAACAACCAACATTCCCACAAAAACCAATAAAAACTCCCCTTATTAACCTGGCTGCCACTAACATTTCCTCCCGGGGTCTCTTTGGCTCTAACCCACTAGCATGGCTCTTACTGTAATCATCAGCAGTGAGGAATTAAGCCGCAATGAATCAGGTGAACTTCAACAGGGTTCTAGCACTTATGAACATAAAAGGTCACCAAAATTGCTAATGCTTAATCCATCCACATCAGCAAGGAAAGGGGAATGTTTTGAAGGAAAGCACTAAAGTATCAAAACAGCCCTCACAAGAATAGTAATATTCATAAAGGGAAAATATCTGTTAACTCATTACTTAATTCTATGGCTGAAAAAACTTTAATAGAAAATGTCCTTTTTTATTAAATATATTCTGTGTCTGACTGCTTTGAATTAGTCTTAGCAAGTCTGGGTTTTTTACTTGCTTGTAAAATTGATAAAAGAAGCCTTATTTGTGAAAAGCAGCTGCAGGGATTAATTGTTCCATTTAACTAGTCATATATTTAAGGTTTGGTATAACCTAATCTTCAAAGATACTTTTTTTATCTGGGAAGCTTCCTGATGTGAAATACCTCTTACACTTTTGTTAACAGTCCCCAGATAAAGAACTGTGTGTCCTTACTCATGACATTGTTAAAATACTAATTCTGCCCTCTTATTTCATACAAAACTTCACTTACATTTACTTAGTATGTAGTTTATGTGCATTTATAATAATAAGTAGAAATAAGTGAAACAAGTAAGGAACTTTTTATTCTATAATCTATATTCTAAATTATGTAGAAATGGATCAAACAAGTGAAATAAAAATATTTACTATATAACATATTTTTAATTCGTTTGCTTAACTTAAAAACAACTTATACTGAAAGAGAAATAGAAAGGGGAAAGGGAATTGGAAAGAGAATTGGAAGACTAAGTGATTTATCAGGTCAGATTTTTGTTCTCTATATAAAATATAAATTGAAAAATGCGGGGTGTTATAATGACTTGAATTACAGGAGTCTCTCCCTCTTTCTGCTGAGCCCTAAGTTTTAAGGGACTTGTTGGCTTTTTGTTGTGTCTAGGAATTGCTAAATGAGTTCAAACACTGTAAAAACCTTCCACCAAATTTCCTTGGTTATTTGCAAGGATCAAGGAAGGATTTTGTTTGTTTGGTTATTTGAGAGATGGATTGAAAGATTTTGAAAGGTGACAAGTCGTGTCAGCAGGGTTTGGAGTACTGAGGAGATCCTTGATAGCTGATAATTCAAGAAAATGCTTCATCAAACAGGGCTGGCAGGCATCTCTTCACTCCTTTGAACCTCCAGGGTTGATAAGGAGGTTTTAAAAGATGTTATTTTTAAGAAAATTTGTTTTTCATATATCTGATTTATAGGTAGGGGATTTTCAATATGGAGGACATAACAGAAAGTAACTGTTTCTTCACTTAACAAAGGACTAATATCAATGTCAAAAAGATCTGCCTTTCAGCAATTTTGTTCACAAATCCAGTGGAAAAAAAAATTTAAACCTCTCTGGAGTCACTTAGAAAACTCTGTCAGTAGTAGATTGTGGGTGTATGTGTGAAACCAGCAGACTATTCATAGGAACTTTGTAATTAATGATCAAATATTTTGAAGGATCTTATTAGTAGCAATCCAAGTAGAAATAGAGAAAAGTATGGTATGTCCGTGGTTCACTAGCAAGACAGATTGTGACTTTACAGAGCATTCAGAGGTTTTGGGTTCTTTCTTAGATTTTTCTTGGATCAAGAAAATGATTGGATCCTGGGATATTTCACTTAAAGCTGCTTTTGTCAAACAGAGAAGAAACAAGAGAAGGCTGACCTCTCTTTTTGCTTACAGAAAGTTTTATATTTTCTAGGTTTGTATATTTAAAACACTTTATATAATAGGCCAGGCACTAATGTTATGAAGTCACCAAGTGTACGTGTACAGTGCTTCCAGTCAGCAGCAAGGGGTGGATTGAAATTTTTCTGGAGACCAAAACAGTCATTGTAAGAGAACCAAAAATTGATCTTCCCCTCTCTCACTCCCTCTACCTGCTAGAAAATGGAAGAAGATCTGATGGTTGGAGGCAGAAACGCTCAAACAAACTGCTGGTAGCTGATAGAAACAACCGGAAGAAATACAGTTCTGTCTGGTAACTTACAAACCCAACATACTTCAGTCATTTAGTCACTCACTTCTTCCATCACACTCTTATCTCTGTTTTATTTTGCTTTATCTTTTTCACAGGCCGTTCTGGGTCTAAGTCTGTAACATATTTACATTGGACTAGTTTAACAAGATAATTCTTTTTCTGCAAATACCTGCACAGTACATCTTGTTCTTCTGGTGTGACAATATTTATAAACGAAAAATAATAAAGAAAAAGAATTTTCCTTGGAAGAACATGCTAAATCTGTAAAATTTAAGCTGAAGCCTTCTCATCCACTTGCTAAACAAATGTATTTTATCTACAAGACAAGTGCAACCTGGGATATGAGTAGCTAAGCAGACCTTCACTGAGTTTGGGAGTATGACCTAGAGGAGAATTTTTTATCTATGCACTAAAAGCACATAAAATTATAAACTGGAATTGGTACTTGTTTCTTTGCAAGTCTACTAGACTCTCCATGACTTTTGGGATTTTCAGAACAGATGCATATTTTTTGCTTAAAGAGATAAGTGTGGGAGAACTGCAGTGAGCTGGGCTCATTTCCATCATGCTTAGAGGCCTTTTCTCTGTTGCTGAGGTTAAACCGAGAAGTCCAAGTTAAAGCACCCATCTGTTAAACTCTACATGACATAAAATGTGTTACTCTAAACCTGTGAAAAAACCCCAACCTAAAGCCTCTGCTTCTAGGAGAGAAAGAAGTCAAAAGTTGTCGAACAATTAAAGTCAAAGGGAATAACCAGTGCTAGGGAAAAAAGCAGGGATATGCTGGTGGCAGGACGGTGTGAGTTATGGCAGTATAGGTAAGAAAGGTCTTGAACAGATCTGGGTGAAACAATTTTGAGGAAATAGCAAGACCTTTTCCCAATTACAGTACAGATACAAAACTCTTTGAGGATGGAGTGTTTCTGAAGTAATGAGTGAAGGCAAGGCCTGCCTCAAATGCTGAGAAAGTCCTTTTGTTTTTCAAGCAGTGTGTGTGAGCTACTTATAGATCCTTCAAACCATTGCTCTGATGAGTTGGGAAGGACTGACTGGTGAGATTGACTTTGCTGGCCCTTGGTGAACTCCCACGCTGGGGTTCAGCAGTGAATCTCCCTTCACTATCTCAAGAGCATGCCTAATTTACACAATCTATCTCCTTCTGTACAGCTTCCACTGGAGTCAATGGGATTTGTGTGCCTGAAGCCAAGGGCAGAATTTGGCTCAGAGAGAGTATAACAGCTCCAGTGCTTTGCCAAATGAAATACATTTAGAGTCTGACATGCACAGTTGGATGCAGTAAGTAAAAAATCAGTTTTACTGGACACAAAGCTTCACTGACTAGTGCTACTTCCCTCTTATCATTGTTAAAAGCTGTGCTCTATAAGAAAAACTCTGCTAGTTCAAACTGGAGACTTATCTTACCTACTGTTCATAGAGCGAAGTTTCATGTAGCTCCTTAGTTTCCAGTGCTGTGTGGCTAAGGACTTTCTGTGTGAGAGACCACATTTTTTATTTAACTTTGCATCAATTATAATAAAACTTGTGCAAAGTTTAATTGATTTCTTTGTCACAGTTACTTGAAGCACAGTTCTTTTAAAATTCATTCCAAATCATTTTCCCAAATTCAACATCAGTAGCAACACAGTTGACTGATAAGATCTATACCTCACTTAAAACAGCTTGTCTTGTCACTGCTGAACAACAAGAATTTTACTGCTAAGTCCCAGTATCTCAGTTCACCAGTATCAGGAGCATGAGTTCTAATGTGGCTTTTCCTTGTGAAGTTCTTCTCGTAAAAAGCTGTTCTGAACTGCGTGCAAATGACTGTTCGTAGAAGTAGCCTTTTAGTCTTCTTTCTTCTTTACTGACATAATGTATAGGCAATTCCTATGGGATCATCTCTTCTTGTAGTTACAAAGTTTAATTGAACAAAACTGCACATATGGACAAGAACTCAGCTATTCACAGACATTTACAGTCTACCGGAGTCTTCCCTGGGAACCATTAGTTGCAGCTGTTTGTTCTTCCTTAAAAACACAGTGGCTTATTGCTATTTCCCTAAACAAATAACTATAGGAAAAAAACACAGTGCTTTTCAGTGCTAACTGCACATCCCTGAAGAGATCTGCATTTGTTTCTGTGTTGGGTTTTTTTGAGGCTTTTTTGTTTTGATTTTCTTCAGTGAGGCTATTGCTTCTTTTCCTTAGTGGTTTTTCTTTGCTTTTAAATTTACAGTTCCCTCCTCTGGTGAGAAAATCCAAATGAGGAAATTCCTTCACTAGAAATTATTTTCATAGAAATCATCAATTCGTTCAGCCTCCTTAGAACAGCCAGTCTGCACACCAGTAAGGAATCTGGTCTCTCTGACCTGTTAAAGTTCAAGACTTGTATCAGTTGTTTCCTTTAAAGCAACAAGACAGTAACCCCTGGTTTTGGATTATGTGATAGTTTACAATTCTTCTGTGCAGTGCAGCATACAAGACAAGGTTATTTTTCTTTAAAATTATGTCAGGACTTTGTGTAATGTTCCCAGAAAGTGCTTATTTTCTAGCTACATGTTTCAAGAATGGAACTGTCAAAAATTTCATAGATGCAAAAGAGATTGATATAAAAGGTCAAGGTGAAAATGTTTTGATTAATACAATGGAAGATGTTTGGGATCCTTTCCCCCTCAACATGTGGATTTTAATAACTGCTGTTTGTTGTTAATTACAGAACATACTGCACCTTCAAATAAACATGTCAGAGGAGAATCAAGTTAATTTGTTATATTTCCCTTTGGATATGGTTCCCATATACACAATATTTAGACTGAATCCTGTGACTACCTTTTTCCAGTTGATGTCTTAGGGAGGCAGGTTCTCAGCAGTCTGAACTTTTGGGGGGGTGGGGGGGCTGAATCACTGATCATGCTCATAAACTAGAATGCCACAGTGTACATACCTGTGATGTTAGGTGCCTTGAATAGACCAAAGACACCTTACTCATATGCATTTCTTTGAGCAATTAAGTCTTAGTACTTGATGCTGAAAACCTACCTCTATGTGTGAAGTTAGCTTTCAGCATGTGAGAAAGTTTGCAGGGCCTGAAAGAAGGAGAGAGAACAGCACTGGTAAGGTTAGAACATTATGTTAGGTAGTGGCTGTCACCTGGGAGGATTTTAAAATATTACTTGCAGCATCTGAAATATTTCCATATAAGATTACATTATATGATGTATAACTATTAGTTAGATGTGCCACAGCTGGTACTTTTTTCCTTACTGACATTTTTACAACCTGTACATATAATAAAGGGGAAGCCACATGGAACAGACAAAGAAATGGAATAATCAAAAGCCGCTGTTTGAATAATTAAACAGCACAAAGTTATTGCAATCCAAGAATATTTTAATTAATCAGAAACAATAAAAAAACTTAGGTAAAATGTAATTAATTTTATATAAGTGTCGGTGCTTCTTAATGGAATAAATCTCTTGTGTGAAATATTTAGGTAATGACTATCAAAAAGGAGGCTGATTTAGAGTGTAATAACCTGTTCTGAAAGATTCTGCTTTTCTGTGTCAGTTAGGAGGAAGATGTCATTATACTTGATGGTGTGTGCATTGTGCCTAATACTCAGTTAGCTGTAGCAGAGTGTGTACAATACTTCCACAGTATCTTCCACCCTGTCTATAAACCCACTCAGTCACTGTGGTTGTCGCCAAAATATTTTGTAGAGTTTGTTCTTTCAATTTTCTTCTTTTTTTTCATTTTCTGATTTCTTGACATGCTGAATACATCAGATACAGGCTGAACTGATGAAAAAAATCTGGGATAAACATCTAAGAGCCTGTCTATTGCTTTTGTAAATTTTACCCGAGGCCACCCACAGAATAGGTTGGGGTTTTATTATTATTATTTTTATTGCAGTTTTATTTTTATTTATTCTTCTTTCTGTCTTCTGATATATTTCCAATTTTATAACTCTTTGGAATACCAGAATTCCCATAAGTGAATAACGTTAGGAAATATCTGCTACAGCTTTGATATATTTGTTTTCCAGAGTTATTACTGTACATGAGTGATGTGAGAACGTTGTGATCCTCTGCTGTTCTTTATGGCTGTGTACCTGCATTTAAAAAGGTTTGCTAAAAATACCATAAAGTTCATTATGTACTACAATGCCTAACTATTCTCATTAATTTTGAAAATGCATGCAATTTATATTGGTATTGAATGCACACTAAAGCATGGAAAGGTCTGATCGCACAGTGAAAGAACAGATGGTCTTTGCCTTGAGGAGTTACCACCTGAAAATACAAAAGCCATGTAGGGAGAGGGCGTATACACAGAAATGAAGGGCTCACCACACAGGAGGAGAGTGGGGATGAGAAGGGTTGAGTCACAGGGGAGGAATGAGCAACAGCCTGTCAGGAAACACCCTATGAGTTCCAAACATTTTTATTTTGTTTGATAGGGGTTTGGGTAGGTGGAGATCAGTTAAACAGGACAAAGAAAAGGCAGGGAAAGAGAGGCAAGGGCATTTCAGGATGTGGAGAAGAGAGGAGGGAGCAGGCATGTGATGAAGAGGAGGGTAGATAAGGGAGAGTTGTGGGGGCGAGATGGGTTGCAACCATCAGCAGTGGAAAAGGATAATTAAAAATCATGGGTGTCTGTCAGACATTAAGCTTTTTTACCTTTGCTATGTCAGCTTCATTGTCAGACTGGATCCTCCCTGTAGTCTCTTCCTCATTCCCGGCTGCTCCTGTCATTGTTTAACACAGTTGTGCATGAACCGTGCATGCAGACTGAAGCCATAAAATTATACAGTGCACTTAATTGAAAGATTGAAAAATTACTTTACAGCGACAGACTACACAATGGTTGACACTTAGGGACTGATCTTAGGCTACTGTACTCAGTGAGTGTAATTTAATGTTGTAACTTTCAAGTATGAAACCAATGATTTTTCCTTTGGCAGAGGGAAATTGTTCTTACACCACATTAACTTTTAGGGCTGGAAGGGGAACTTCTCCCTTAACCTATCCCTCTTAAAGATTCAGATAGCTAATAATATTTCTCACTTGTGCTTGAGACAGAAAGCCTGAATCTCAAAAATGGTCTGTGTGTGCATATATTTCCTTAAGTCGAGTGATGTATTAAATTTCATTAATATTGAAATGTTTTGCTTATGTGCTGAGAATTTTTATTTTTTCTTTCAAAAATGATAGTAGTTTAATGGTAAATAAATATTCTGATGAGAAATCCTGGATCAGCTCTAAGTCCTTTGTCACTGCCACCCTTCCTTTCTCGGGGAAACAAAACCCAACTAAGATCCAATTTTAGCTGTCTTCCTCCTTGCTCGCCAAAACTTGTTTGAATAGAGAAGCTTATTTTTCTGAAATGCTATGTTAAACTAGAAGACTTTGAAATGGAGAGGTTCTGTGTTCCCTAATTTATTCCATAAAACATGATGAAAACAGCAAAGTAGATGCAAACAGAATCTAAATTGTTTGAGTAATGACACATATCGTGCCTGAGCTTTATAAGCTGCATGCCTGATTATTTAAGTTCAGTTACTGACTGCCAGAATTACACTCACGGGACCCCAATATCTCCAATCCATAATCTTATTTTCGAGTCAAAATTCGGGAAAAAACCACCCCAAAAATAGAGGAAACCCAAACAAACCATTCTCTGTATGAAGCCAAGGTTTTTTTGCAATTCAGTAAATTCAGCTCTTCTATCCATAAGCTCGGCATTTGCATTGTCAGCACTTACTCTTTTAAGTGGAATTAGAAAAACAAAACATCAATGGAAAATCAAGCTGATTTCAATATTGTTCAACAAAGCAGGAATCAGCTGACACTGTAGGAACTTCTTATCCCATTTTCTCTGAACAGCAGGGTAGGAGCACTTTTAGTATTAAGATATTTCATTTTCTCTAAAAATTGCACTGAAGACTGCAGTTTGGTGTCATTTATAAATATTTGAATTTCATAATTGTTTCCATACAATATGGAGACAAAACCCACTAGAATTCCTGACTTATTGAATATTCGTACTATCGAAGTCTCACTTTCAGTATGTAGTGTCAAACTTGCATCTTTTGATCACATAGGCTGAATCTCTCACATTAGAATGTATTTTTTTATTTATTTATCAAACAGCTTCTCTCATGGAAGTGGAGCTAATGGCACATTATTTGCAGTCTCTGTGCAGTAACACTTTGTTCAAACTAACACCTCTACCCAGAGCTCATTAAAGCAGCACTTATATGCCTTCAACACAAAGGGAAGAGTTTCAGGATGAGCTCTGTGTGTATGATCTTCTCTTACACAGATTATCCCTTTTTTTGCCCCTGCTCTAGGCATTGCGTGAGTGAACTTATTCCTGAAATACTGTAGCAAGAAATGGCTTCTTCCACTCTCTTATTAAACTGTCACAAAGCATATCTGAGAACTAGATAGTCCATTGCAGTGTATTAGGAAATTTAGAGATCATATAGAAATTCTCACAATAAAAAAGTGGGAATGTTCATCTTCTACTGAACTACAAATTACAATTTATTGTAAACATTATTTTTTTCAGTTTTGTAGAATTAAAACCTTTCCATCAATTAAAACCATGAATGTTAAAAAAATAATGTATTATACATTTAATATATTTAAAAATTGGATTCTGTATGGGATTGAATGATATGTGATCATATTGTCAAAAAATTCCTACCTTTCTTGACACAAAAGTACTAACTTCAAAAATGTAACTTCAAACATTTTTGGTTTGCTTTTACTTTCCTTTTCCATTCATAGCTTTACAAAATGCAACCACTAAGTCCCAGAGAGTGAAGTAGAATCTCATTGCTGTGAAATGATCAGCCACCTCATCCCAGGAGTCAGGTGACACTTACCAGGCACACTGGGTGAGTCTTTTGGAAAGTCTAGTTGATGAGATCAGTCTTGGGTCTCAAATAGATGCTCATTTTGATTCAGGTCTTATTCTACTGCCATTAAACAAATAAATGAATGCAGAAATTATTGATGACATAAATACCTAAATAAATTGAAATCTTGTCTTTATTTTTTCTGGATCTTCATTTTACATAGAGATCCTTGAACTAAGAGTCCTGGTGGGATTAGGCTGGCACAAGGACCTAGGTATGGAAGGAGATACAATTCCTTTGCATGTGCAAACAGTTAACTAACTGCAACAGTGTCTGTATTGTCCTGACTAATCGTTCTGGCTTGCCTCCTGAGTTAAATAATGTTCCAAGGGAAACAAGTAAGGAACTTAAAAGCCTGTCCTCATGTATTTCCTTGCAAAGTGAACACTCAGTCTATGCTTAGATTGATAGGCCTGCCTGACTGCCACGATATAACTCCTTTCTAACGGAACGAGCAGAAAAACCTAGTCTGGTCTCTGTCTGAGCCTACATCTGTGAGAGGAATCAAGCTCCATCCTGCTGATAGAAAGCATTGTCAAAGAGAGCAGTGAACTATGCTAAGTCGTTCACAGTCCTACATTTTTGATACATGTTATAATTTATGTTTGTTATTGCTATGGTACCTTGAAGCTCCATCCAAGAATTGCCAACAGCTCAAGAATCACTGTATGGGTTGTCAGAGACAGCCATAACTAAACATGGCTCATACCCTGAAGACCTTACATTTAAAAAAGATATGACAAATACTGAGCAGCTGATTGGGACCTGAAGCCAAGAGAGTTATCAAAAATATTTGCTACACATCATAAATCTGTTGCAAAGTCATGAGTAGCCCACTGTTACAGCACGTTGACTTGTGTTTAATCATAAAATGACTTTTTTCACTGTTTGCATTCAAGATGTAAAGCTATGGAACCAAAAGCACATAAGTAACCATTGCAATGCTTATTACTTAAATGGTCATGTGTCTCCTAGATTTTACAATTGCTATTTGGATTAGATCCAAAACTGGTGTTAGATACTGCACAGATGAACATTGTCGTGGACACCTTTTTGGCACCTAAAAGGACATCAGGTGCCATTTGGAACCATGAGGTGAATACTTAAGCTGCGCGTTAAAAAGTGAGAAGCAGAGAGTAGAGAATTAATGTCAATTTTCTCCTTAGGAGGATGTATCAAGTGAAAACCCTTAGGGGTCTCTCCTAGATCATGTATCTTTCAACATAGCCATAATTACCTGGACAGAGAGCAAGTAACAGAAAGATAGAGCATGCTAAGAATCATAAATTATTAAACACAACAAGAAAAAGAAATTTCCTCTTTGTGTAGAAGTATCTCACTGAACAGACTGAATGGGCAATTGACTGGCAAGTCAAAAACTACAGTAAAGTTAAAAATGGTAGAGGGAAGCAAGACAGCAATTATTAGAGGTGTGAAATGACTTCAATACAACACATAACTAAATAGATTAGGATTCTTCAGTCTTACCAAGAAATTGTTTAAGTGGGATATGAATGATTTCTGGAAAAAAATGAGTGACCCAGAAAACCTGGGTTAGAAATTATTTGCTGTTTCTCCTAATGCAAGAACTAGGGGAAAACAAATGAAACTGACAGGGGTTAGGTTGAAAATGAACAAAAAAAGATATTGTCTCCATGGTAGACAAGCTGTGGAACACTGCACCTAAAGTTATTGTGGATACTGAAAGATTACCTGGATTCAGAAAAGTGATTAGATGTGTGAAAAAAACCAGACCCATAGTATTCAACATGAAGTTATGGACTGGCTCAGGAAGGCTGTCTTTTGCAAGTTTATGGAGGAAGAGAAAGTCAATAAGGGGACTATATCTATATTCTAGTCCTGTTCTCTTGGCACCTGCTGTTGGCCACAGTTATATATGATACTGGAAGAGGTGGATTTTTTTTGCCTGCCCCTTTACAGCTGTTTTTAGGATATTATAGGCAACGAATGGGCACAATTAGGTCTGTCAGCATAATGCATAACATGTAACATGCTGAGTAGGAAACCATATAAACCAGGCATATACACCCCGAGAACAGGTCTGTCACAGTGGTAAAAGCCCCATTTGACCTCAGCAGTAGCACAATGAGTATGCAGGGGTACTTTCACTAGATGTTGATGGACCTCGGCAGGAAACACTCAGCACCAAACAGGGTCAGGCCTCAAAGCATAATTAGGTAGGAAGCTCTTATCAGATAATCTTTTGCTTTGAATAGATTGCAAAATCTCACTCAGGCAATTTGGCTGCTTTTATCTCACCAAGCAGCAAAGCAAGGACAAAGGCAGGATCAGCTCTGCGGTAGGGTTCTGCAGAGCTCATTCTTGCATCGTGTGGCTCAGAAAATGAGCTTGGTCTTGCTGGAGTCTAGGCTGATTTGTGATCATGCTGATTGTCCTGGAGTGGAAGTGTTGCATGAGCAGGTTTTGGAATAGGTAACACAGACCCTTTAGGGATCTTCTGTGGTGTGTAGTCCTCTTGAGAGCAATTGGATTCCCTTCATCTGTCACACTAACATTGCAGATTTGAAATTAAAATAGTATTAAAAAAAAATCAGGCTTGATTTAGAATTAGAAAGAAAGGAGAAAAAAAAAAGGTGTTCCACTTTATGAAATGACCTTGCAATACATTTGGCAGCTTTTACAGGAAGTTTGCAGGATGAAAAAAGAAAAGGAAGAAGGAAAGAAAAATCCAGTGAAGTTTATGAGTGTTTTTACAAACTGTTATTCTCCCTCCTCCAAATCTCTGGCATCGCAGGTGAAGCATTGTGCAGCTGGTATCTTGACTTACCATTCGCTCTCAGGCTCTGCAGGGAGCGTCAGACCATAAGCACTGATGTTCAGAGCAAAGCTGTGAAAACAAACTGCAGCAGATTAGTTGGGCTGATGACCAGGTTATTTAGAGCTAACCACTTTGTGTGCCCTTACATCTCAACCAAACAATTACCCTTTTCCATCCCATTATTTGTGCATGCACTTATCAAGAAAAACAGTGTTTGCAAGGGGACATTTTGTTAAATAGGGTGATTCATTTAAGAAGTGTTTCTTTGACTCTAGAATGCCAATATATTCTGCTCTTTAATTAAGAAGGTAAACAACACATAACACAAATATCAAAATCCTAGTTATCAGAAATACTTGATTGTCTGAAAAAGAAATTAAAGGCAGTTGGAGAAATGTTGGAGCCTGATTCTGCCATTTTGAACAATTGTTTTTATACTAATAGCTTGGTTGTTTATCTTAAGGTCACTCACAATGTGAGTGTCATTTTGTGAAAAGTGGTGTTGTTGTATAGCCTTTAAAATTAAAATATAAAAAAGATGAGATAGATACTTCAAAGCTGAACATTTCTCTCTTCACTTATTTTTTCTCATCTTCCAGAAATGTTTAAAAATGATTTGTCAACTTGATTTGTCTCCTTTTTATAACTTAATATGTTTGTGGTTAGAAGTAATGGCAGATGAATGCAGTAGAGCAGTTATTTCTAAGGTGAAATCACAGGGAATTAAAGAGGAATTGTTACACAGCTTTCTATTAAAGGCACCAGAGATCATGTTCCCTTAAGAGAAAACACCATGCAATGTGATTTGAAAATCACTTTCATTTACTTTTGACATTTTAGAACTACAGCACTTTTTACAGGATTGTCAATTGTTCTTAAGTATTGAGATTTAGCATCAACTTTTTATTTAGTGCAGCAGCAGAAAACATTGAGCTTGCCCTGGCTTCGTTCGAAATGAGTAGATGCTGTCATGTTACTAATGCTTCAAGAAATTCACTGAGTTATTTATTCTGCTTTTGTTGTTTTAAGGCTTATGTTCTTTATATTTTTTCTCTGGGGTTTCTGTCGAATTGTATACAGACAGTACTTGTTCGGAACTATCTGTAGAAAGACTTGGTTTATAACATCATTATCAATTGCTCTCAGGAACAGTGTGATTTCCTGTTACCACACACATATATGCTCCAATGTAAACATTTGTGACTGTCTTACCCAAGATTAATAATTTGCATCTTGTCCAAGTGATTGATTTCAAGCTGACTCAAAGAATAGAGGAGAAAATAAAATCCTATAAAAGACATATCTCAAACTGCACAAGATGGTAGGTTTGTCTCCTCAAATTGCCAAAAGATCCACAAAGATGTATACCAGCACTAGAGATCCCATTTTATCTTTTTCCCATTTTGAAGACTTAATTTTAATCTTTCAAACAGAGAATGCAAACAGGAAGGAGAGATTACCACAAGAAGAAAGGTGTTAAAGAGGTGTATTGAAATCCATTCCTAGGCTGCATAAATATCACTGTGGTTAATTCCTCAATTTTTAGACATTCCTCACTCAAGTTATTTTTACTCATCAAATTCACACTTCATACCTTTAAAGAAAGGTTGAATAAAAGACTCTTGCTTAAGGCTATCTTAATGAACTTGAGATGCAAAGTCTAATTTTGAAAGGTAGATACTTTGACAGCACTTTCAAAGCCAATCCCTTACACAGAGTCTTAGCTCAAAGCAAATGCTCCAGGAATAACTTGTTTATTGTTTATATAAAAACTCACTTCAAACTATTACTCCTGGGGTGGAGAGCAGCTGGAGCAGGCAGAGCACGCATTTGTTTTCTTTCTTTCCAATGAGATTATCTCAAAGACATTTCTCCCCTTCTCCTCCTTTGCCCTTTACCCATAAAGTAGAACTAAGCACAGCTGTTTAGGAGCAGGAAAGGTGAAACCTCATCTTCATGCAAATCTGTACCTTTTCATTAAACTAATTAACTTAAATCAGTGCTAAACTCATGTAGACACTCTTAGCTAGCTATGAACCATCTGATTTGCACCCATCGTTACCAAACTGGAACAAGTGTATCTGTACAGCCTCTTACTCCTCCTTAAGAGAGCAGTCTAAAACCATCAGCAAAGCCTGAGCATTCTAACGCTCAAAGAGAACCAGCATACTCCGTCTTCTTTTCTCTTTGTGTTAATCTATTACACACTAAAAATCTGCCAAATGAGTGTGGCAATATCTGTTATTCCTTGTAGGGTCTGCTGGAGCAGAGCTATCTCAGATCACCTAAATCCCAATATAGAAAGACTGTGAAGTTCATGTCTTTTCAATAGTAAATTTGCTTAATCTTAGATTACAGTTTGAATTTCAGCTTTACCATAAGTAAATTTCATGAAGTTTCTTTAGCTATAGAATTAGAAATTACATTATTAGATGGTTTTAGGAACTCTTTCTTTCTTCCCAGCACTACCAGAGAATGTATCAGAAATGCAGAAACTCTGCCAAAGCTAAATGCATGCTCTAAATATTCTGGATGGTGTCTGGGCCACCAACACACTGCTAGCTGAAGAAACAATTCCTCCCCACACAACAGGGACTTTCCTCTTTCCCTACAATTGGCCTAAAAAGAGAAATATTATGGAGATGAAAAAGGTATTTTCCTCTGTCAGCTCCTCATTTTGGGGTGTGTGGAAGCATGTTTGTTTGTTGGGAAACACAGAGGGACACTCAGTCTATGGCTCATGCACCCCAACCAGCCATGCCTCCTGGCTCTTCATGAGCAGGCAGGCGATGGTCCAGGAAATACTCCTGCTTTTGTCTGCCATCTTCTTGGGACCCTAATGGTGTCTTCTCCATCATTTTAGACTGAGGCTTTTTATGCTGTAAATTCACAGCCTGCTTTCTTTGCATTAGGGTAGATACTTCAGGAAGTCTTCACATTAGAGCACTAGGGCTTTAATGATTTTTCTTAGAGGAATGTTTGGCTTTCTCTTATGCCCAGACTGATTGTCTCGTTAACGAATGGACTGTGTGATTGCTTATGCTCTCTCATAAGAACAAGAGATTTAGATTTTCCAGGTGAGTATGTTCTTTACTTCTACTCAAGGGGCAGTCTTACATGTCAGCTCTCCACATAGTCTGTCTTGTATCAAACATGAGAAATTTATCAGATCCCTGTGACACACTGCCCTGGAAGTGACAACTTCTAAGTTATAAAGATAGAGAGAGTTGCTAAATTTCTGACTACTTATTATAAGAAACATAATAGATGTGCAACACCTAATTACTCAGTGTCAAGATCTTGCCAAATCTTGAGCGGAGCTTTTCTCCTCAAGTCATTTTGCACACGAACAGTCTCTTCCAGTGTTGAAACCTTTCCGACATCTATGTCGATTTTGTCTCTTGTATTTATACCAAAGATTGAGCAAGATGACTATATGCACAAGCCAACTCAGAGTTCTATGAAACACCATCTCTTCTGGAAACACCTGTGATTTGTACAAACTCAGGGGAAAATGTGAGAATTGTACCGATTTGGGTGGGACAATTGTTAAGCTGTTTTTTCAGACCTGGGAGAAGACGTTGGAGCAAGAGATCAAAAAAGCAGGCTGGCATGGACTAAGGACATCAATGTAAGAGAAACAGAGGGCAACTAAAAGAGAGACAGTACTGAAAGATGCTATCACAGAGGATGGGGCGAAAAAATGAGCACATATCCTGATTGTAGTCACTGCACTATCTTACAAGTGGCAGATTTATGTGACTGAGGAATCATCTTATGAGAGCATCGTGAGGTACATCCCAGGAGGTAAATGTGGGTAAACACAATAGAGGCCTCAGATCATTCTGAAAAAAAAAAAAAAAAAAGAACAAACAAGGCTTTCTGACTGACTCAACGTTTATAAAGGGCCTGGAAGTACTACAGGGTTATGGCAATGGTAGGAGCCTTGCTTGAAAAGGACTAGGGCTGTTCTTCTCTTAATTCCTGCCTGGAAAATCTTCATGCAGCAAACCTGGAAAGATATTTTGCACGTAAGATAATGAACATATGCCTTTCTGAGGCAGAGCTGTGCCTTGGGGAGCAAAAATGTGTGTGCATGTGCACATTTGTGTCAAATTGGCTAGAGTCATTATAGCTCTATGATGCCTATCACTAAACACCTCCTCTGTATTGTGTCAAACACTAATGAAAAAAGATAAAATAGTCTGCCTGAGAAACATATGTGAGACTACTTGCAGGTTTGACTGAATTCTGGTGAAGGTTATTAGAATGTGTGTAGGAAAAGCAAGAGTACAATAGAAATAGCAAAGGTGTTTGTGGAAGTTGCCATTCAAACTGGACCAAGATTCAACCTTGATATAGGAGATACTCAATTCTGCTGTAATGAGAAAATTAAGTCAATAAGGAGTGCATTCTCTCAAAGTCAGAGGACTACAACACAAACTTGTTTAGAATTACCATTAAATTGTGGTACACTTCACAAAGAAATAGATGTGAACATTTCAGAAAGCAGCCATCAAGCACCTTGCTGTTTGCCAAGAAAAATAGGCAATTATGAACATTATGTCCAACTATGCATCATATCGGCTCCAATCAAAACCATTTAAATCCAGTCAAGCATTGCTTTCACACATAAAACCCTACCCAATACTTGATTATACCTCAGCATACCAGGTATGCAGCCTAGGATGTTGGCCAATAACAATATTCCTTTGTCTAGGAATTTTAATCCATGCATCTATATTTATAAATGTCATAAATTTGATTGCAAAAGATTGCAATTATCAAACCCTTGCTGTTTTCACTTTTCTGTCCAAATCTGTTAAAAAGCCTTTGAAATCAAAAGCAAACAAATAAACAAAGTCTGATAAAAAGGGGCACTGTCAAGCTTTAAAGTGGAAAAACCGGACATAGAAAGTGACTTAGCTTTTCTACAGTTCTTTACCCCTCCCCAGGTGATGTTGCCTCTCAGCAGAGTAAAATTACTATATGGAGAAAATGGTTTAGACTGCACATACCCAGACTGAGAAAAAATTGCTTCAATATAGATATATTAAAAACAAACAAAAAAAAAGCCTTTGAGGCACTTCTGTGGTCTCACAGAAACAATTCCTCCTACTGCTCTGCTGAGGTAACTAATTAGCTTTTTTTTTCCCTTACAAAAGCCCTTTATATTGGAGACTTATTCTAAAAATGTGTCACTTGCTGGTATGCAAGCACCAGGTCACCTCAGCAAGTGTCAGTAGCACTGGGAGTCTTAGCATAGTAGAGTGACCCATGGTTTAACATTATGTCAATTTGACCTGCTGTGAGCATGCTATTGAATTTACAACACTGACAGACTAATTGAAGTAGGGCTCTCCACATCTACAGGAACTGGAACTGAGACACTATTAGTAAATCCAGGAATTTTCTTCCTAAAACAATTGCTCAGGGATTCAGCCTTCTGGGTCTATGCTGCTCAGCCATTCACTGGATGAGTACTTCCTTCCACCTTCTCCATCCTATTTTGTTTTGGTTTGGTTTTTTTTTTTTGTTTGTGGGGTTTTTTTGTTTTCTGTTTGTTTGTTTGTTTTTGGCTTTTTTTGTTTTTGTTTCCTAATACAACTTTCAGTGAGAAGCACTTGCCTGATTTCATAACAAAAATGATGGCTAAAATATCTCTGTCAGAAATCTCTTTCCAAGAGCAATGTTGCTGTCAAACACTCCAGACAAACTATGTGGTTAAATGCTTAACTCTCAAGTACAATGGCCACAGCTTAGCCGAAAGTAAGATTTTATCACTAGTATTAAAAATGGCATGTACAATCTTAAATAGGAAAATGGAGGGATCAAATAGTTTTGGTCTGTCACTTCACGGCCAGACATTCCAGGAATCTTTGAGAGATCCTTACCCAGTTAAAAGACATGTACAGTAGCTGACAAAAAGTATTTTTTCAGATACTATCAAGGGTGAATCTGCATAGAGGTGGATTTTATTTTATTGTAGCCAGTTTTGGAATATACCTGCCAGAAACAGTAATGCTTCCTTTATATAGCTTGATTTGTCATTGCAAGAAGTAATAGATCTCCTTCATAAACTACTGGAGCTCAGCTCTGGCACAAGTCCAGCAAAATTGCACAACTTACATAACACCACAAAGAATATAATGCTTTTATTTACCCTTCAAACAATGCCTACTATTTTTTCGCAGAATTGTACCAGAATTCATGAATTAATTCTGACAATATATAAAGACAAAATATTTTTCTTTTTCCTAGTAGAATAAAGCAAATAGGAATTGTATTGTGAAAGCCACCCATGACCCCAAACACTTAGGTGGGTACCTTAGATACAACATAGACCCCAGGCTGAATTTTTTGGAAGGCGTAGTAGGCACCTAAATACCTTTGCAGTTTGTTGGCAGTAGACGGCTGGGTTCTTAGGCAGAGATTTAGGCATGAGCCGCTCCCTCCTCACGCCCACTTGCTGGATGACTTACACCTCAACCTAATTTAGATGAGCACTATCTTTTCCTCCCCTTAGGGCCCAAGAGAATTTCCCCGGTTATTTGCCTTCTGTAGCTCTGCCTCTTAACATCTGCTTTCTCTAAGTCCCTTTCACTGTGGGTGTGGGGTAAACTGATATCAAATTGGGACCTGGGTTAAATAGACACTGCTGACCACCTTTCACATACTTTTTGTATATTGTGCGTGTGTGTGCAAGGGGAATGTTTGTGTTATGCAAACAGCAATAATGTAATCCATGCGTCAGTGCTCCATGACTTTCTTGCACTTAGCCTTGGTCCGCCCTCTGTGCTTGGCTCTAGCAACCTCACTACTTTTCTCCTTATCTTTATTCAGTAACTGAGAATTTGCATTCAGAAAGATACTAAGGTACTTAAAATGTAAAGTTGCCTAAATTCTTTTGATATGAACAGGAATTAGAAGACTAATTAAGAGATGGATATTTGACTATGTTTGTAGATCTGAGTGTTGGTGACTGGTTAACAGCCATCTCAGCTTGTGAGAAAAATAAAAGATTTATGAGAGTGGTTTTTGGGCAATGTGAGAAACTGCTACAAATGCTGTGAGAATCCTAACATTAATGCACAGGCATTAATCTGATTTCTCTTTTCAGTGTTGATATCTATTCATAAATATATTAAATGATCAGCAAATCAAACTCTGACTATTATATTAGTTCAGAGCACAAACTAAGCACAACATGAAAAATGAACCTTGAGTGCTTTTTACTTGAACTTTGTATGTAACCATATTAAGATGCTGAATATTTCAAAGGCTGAAAGTATTTATAGCTTTTGACTTTTAACCATATTATATCCTTTGCCTTATTTCTTGTCCTCAGCAAATGTCAAGTGGGTGTTTTGTGGAACAGAGAGAGACCAATCTCGAGAGAACATCCGCCCTCAATAAGTGGAACTCCAGATTACACAAAGCTGCAGGCATAAAAGCAGCTGCAAAAGCAAATTCCTCTGAAAATGAAACAATTTTCTCTAGAAAAATGAACATGAAAGTTAAAGTAAGGACTTAACTGAAATCATCATGCTTTTAGAAAGTGTACTTTATATCTAACATATTTGCAGTCAAATTAAATCTGTGATGCAGGTTTTAGTTTTAAAACTTTCTATTTCCTTTTCCAGGAGTTGGCATATTTGTATAAAAAAGCCAGTACAAATATGCACTCTGCTCCTGAGAATCATCATCTACCAAGCAAGCTTGAATTTCTGAGAGTTATGATCCACTGTATAAGTTTGAATTTCTTTGTAAATTCAAGTCATTCTTTTAAGAAGAGCATATAAATGCTTTAAGCAGGATGTTTTTTCAGAGAGGTAACTCAACTCCAAGAGGCTGGAGTATCTGACTTATCTCATAATAAAAGTGCCCAGAACCAGGGCTCACTTTGTAATGCATGTACAGAGTGCAGAGTGCAGGTGGTGACTTGAGCTGTGAAAGCTCGTATTATAAAACCTGCACCCACACATTCTGAGAACTCAGCCAGGTTTATCATAAAGGTTAGCTAAAGTTGTGAACCTTTCAAATAAACTTATGGCTAATTTTGAGTGAATATTAACTGATTTATGGTTAGGTGTATCTAACATGCCAAGGTTCAGATTTTTTTTCTTACTGTGCTACACTTGGAGCTATTTTGGTTTATTTAAGCCTGGAGTTCAAACTGTGTTTCATGAGAGATATTCCCCTAGAAACTGTACCCAAGGACACTGATAAAAATCTGAGGATGGAAATTGCTGAGTTTCAGACAGGTCTGGATGCAGCAAAGCCTCCTTTTCAGCCCTTTTTCAATCCTACAGTCTGCACTTGGAATAAAACTGAGGTGTATTTAAGGGAATTTTCCCTGAGCTGAATGATTGAACTTTGAGAAGAGAAAGGCAGAACAAGCAAACAAATCCAGTTTTCAAGACAGGATGCAAGATAGTTGTATATGCTCTACATCATGTAGTGAGATAAAGTTTCTTCCTAATTTCCCATGGCACAGTTCTGTAGGAAAACTCAGGACAGGGCACATCCTCGGAGCCAGAAAATGGAAACAGAACATCTGGAACACATGTCCTATCTAAGCTTGGCTACCACAGCAAACAAAATTCAGGTGTGCGGCTGCAATGTGCAACAGGCCCAAACCCACCAGCACCAGCGGACAGTTTGTGTCTTCTCTTGGTTTTGGTGTAACTCCATGCCTCCTTTGGGCTTGGCCAAGGCATGTGGAGGCAGGCAGAGGGTCTGCACGGCCACAGGGCTGCACTGAGAGATGTCCCACTGTGCTGGTTTTGCTAGCCTCGCATCTCTCACATAAATGCACGCCTCTCCTGTGAGAGCTGAACCAAGGCCTCCGTGAAGCACCTCCCCTACAGAGCCAGCAGAAAGGCAGAGCCTTATCCAAGGGGCAGTACAAAGCACCCTGGGCTCTGCCCCACAGGAAGGGGAGGGAGAACAGCAGTCCTTTTTCCTCTTTTCTTCCCACCTCCTGTCCCACCAAAGGGAATGTATTTGGGCCTTTTGGAAAGTGAGAATTGCTCCCAGGTTTTATAGCCTGACACGGGGTTTTTTGACTTCAGCTTTGGATTGCCCGCTGGAGGAATCTGACATTGTCCCATGATGACACATGGTCCCAGGGAGACCTGTGTTTTTACCTAAGTATATAAGTAGCATGAGAGGTGATCTTACTATCCTCCATTGCTTACTCAGTTATGTAGCTTTGCATAATTATGTTTCACTACTTAATTAGATTAAACAGGTAATAATGACCTTGAAGTCATGTATGACAACTATCAGATTAAATTCCAGCCTCATGTCCTGTATTCTCATCAGTCTATAAAAGGCAGAAGTGAGTATATATACAATATGGAGTCTTTTGTTTCCTATCATGTGGAGTATGACTTTTATTATTCTCTGTGATTGCTTTTTATGTCTATCTTGAAAGAGAGTTCTTGTACTGTTTGCTTCTCTAGAGAAGGCAGTTTGTTTTCCTGTTCTCTTTTGAAATTTAATGAATTCCTTCATGAATGGTTAGGAGCTGAATAGAAAAGACCTGCTTATGGGTCAGATTCTTCTGGTTGTATAAATATATAGGTTTCCACAGTCTAAATACAAAAGGGCTTCCCTGCAATAATATCACAACATAAAGATAAGAAGCAGCCAGGACACAGAGAAAATAATTACTAACTATTAAATAACTATTTCTTCTAAATAAAATACTTTATACAAAAAATAAGCTGACTCTTTGGCAATCTGTTCTTGGTAACTGTGGTGGTACAGATAAAGGAAAAGAAAAGGGACTAGAAAATTTATTAAGAGACTTGCAAAAACAGCTATCAGATAGTTAAATGCTGACATTATCTTTCACAGGATGAACAAATGTCAGCTATATAATGAAATGAAAACCAGCTATGTTTCAACCTGGGTTTAAATATTTGGAAATGAATACCTTCATTATTTTCTTAATGTGCTTTGCTAATTAAGTCAGTTGGACGTGTGCTCCCAAGTCCCTCAGGCGTTCCTGAAAGTGTCCCCCTACGTCAAGCTGACAAACTTTATTTATGTGATTCGAAAAGCATACCAAATCCCACCCCATGCTTCCAAGAATTCTGCTAGTTATTTAAAGCTACAAAACTAAGTAACGATCTCAAGGATTCATGATTTGTAGTATATGTTCCAGCTCTCTACACTGTTCTCCTTCCTAGCCATGTCAAATGTCTGTCAAAACAAGGAGGCCTGCAGTGCCACCTCAAAGGCATCACGTCTGAGGTCCTTAGTCCAAAGGCACGGAGAGCACACTACTGTGGTGACAGCAGGGTGGGTGGCAGCAGGCTGCCGTGGGAGATGCAGGTCTGTGTGGCGAGGCTGAGATGGGGCAGGCTTTGCACTTTTGGGTGGAAGGCTGAGGAAGTGCTAAATAGGGCACTGTGAAGGACTGTGGGGTGGATGTGGTACATGAAGACACCAGGAGAGGCATAACGAGAGCAAACCTCGTCAGTGTGGAGATAATGTAAAGTGTGGATACAGATGAGTTTTACCAGCTGGGGAGGTCTTCACTGGGTGGTAGCAGCCATGTAGCTCAAACCCTTCAAAGAAGGCCTATGCAAATGAGAAGCTTCTGATTACAATGGAAATGAAACCATTGAGAATAAGTAGAAGTTTGCTAGGCTTGCAAGCCTGTGTACTGAAAACTCAGTATTGTTTCTGACACATGGACTGGATGATGAGTCCACACAGGACTCTGAAGGCACAGATAACTTCAAGTTCCACTTGAAAATCCCTGAGCTCTTGAATATGACAACTTGGTTACATTTTTCATTCTGTAATTTTCTGTGGTAAAGTCAAAATATTTGAATGGACTGAAATGACCTCTGTCACAGCAACTAATAGAGTGACTAACAGCTGTAAGGTTGTCAGACAGTGTGGATTTGAGAAAGAATAACAGAGACGCTGAAAAAATAGCTGAATATGCTCTACAGATGGCTTCTTTCTTCTTTATTGCAGCAGCCATCCTCACCCTTGCCTGCAAGACCTGAAAAAACAGGTGGAGAGAGAAGTGTTCACTCTTCGGTCTCTGCATGGGGGGCCATCAACTGTATTTTAGTGGGGGACCAATATACCAATGAATTAGAAGTTCCTGAAAATGTTCCCAGGCTCTGCTGCTGGACTAGAAAACAAACCATATTCCTCCTAATAAATTCCATCATTCTCTGAAATTAGATGACTGCATGAAAAAGTGCCTGTTGAAAATGGTCCTGGGAATATTTATACTCCCAAGCTGGCTTGGGAAATTTTTATATGAGTGCTGGATGGCAAGGGTGCCCGAAGTGTGCCAGGAAATGGTTTTACCATTTAGAGAATGCCTATATTAGGAAAAAGGCCTATTATGAACAGATCTATGGCAGAAAACATCTGGTGCTGAGAATCTCATCCACACTGGCATTCAAAGTCTTTGTATTTCAGAGAGTTTTACTGTTGCCTAGCTCTAGCTTGCTCCTGCAGACAGAAGGTCCATTAGCAGTCAAAATGCATTAGATACCCTCAGAGACTGCTCCTCCAGGTTTATTTTTATCTGAAAGGAATTCATTTTGCACATTCCAAACATGATGTGAACCAAAGTGCAGGAAGTGGGAACTACTAGGAGATTTGCTTCAGTAGTGCATCCTGATCTGAACTAAAATTCTACCACGCATATACCCTGAGGCAACTGTGTCCCACTGTTTGAGAACATTCCCAATCACAGTTTAATTTACCAGTTCACCCAGTTCAATTGCACATAAAAATTGTGTGAGGCTTTGGCATGCTAAGTGGAAATTGGATTTTAAATTTTATTGCTGAAATTGAGTAAATCTCTACTGAATGTTTGAACTGTCATTCTTCAAGTGCCTTGAATAAATTTGGGAAAGTTTGCAAGTGGATGCTAAACCACGGCTGTTATATATAGACTGTATTCATGAAGTGTTTTAAACGTGTCTCGCTAGTGTATCTGAGAAGAGAAAAAGGACAGGGGGTGGGGAGAGAGAGAGAGGCTGTGAATGTTAAAAAGGAAAGGCCTAAACAGGCTTTCTTCTTCTTAGATTAGAAAAATCTTCACAGTAAATTTACAACCAAAATTTCCAGTCCTGACTAAAGCAAGTGATGTTTGGCGTGCTGTATCTGTAGGTCGTGAGCTTTAATTACACCACATTATCTTTCACTGTAAAATCTGGACGGCAGTTGCCTTTAGGTTGAAATCCAAACTGATAAGGAGCTTTTTATCACTACACAGTACATCAGACGTAGTTTGTAAGGAGCAGATAGTCATCTGCTGTACCAACCTGCCTATTCTAGTTGAAGTTGCCTCCAGGGAGCAGATACCAGAATCTTTACATTTGGAACACTTAAAAAGAAAGATTCCTGGCAAGTGTGATGGCATAAGTGGTATTTAAAGAAGGGCTGTGTAATATAGTACCTAAATAATTTTATAGTCCCACTGCTATTTTAGTATGCTGGTAGGATATCTGAACCACTTGCTCTTGACTTGTACCTTGTCTGTAATGATGTTATGCATAATGCACCAAAAGGAATTCTTCATTCCTGAGCAGGGGAACAGAAGTGAACAGAAGTGCTTTTTACAACTCGTCTCTTATGGATCAAAGCAAACCTCAAGCTTGCCTTATCATGTAAGCGAGTTTAGTGTCCTTGAGCTTTACTATTACAGTTACACATGCTTAGCCCATAGTTTTTTCTATGTTTGCTTTAACTGAAATTGCATGTTTATAGATTGCACAAGCTTGGTTTCACCTGGTAGTTAGATGTTCAATGTGTCTATTAAAATGACATATTTTCTGCATTTACTGTGAAATATAGGCAGAAATTATTTTAAAATGTGCAGATATTTCTTTCTGACTAAAATTACCTAAAAAAAAAAACCAAACCAAATTATTTTCAAAAATAGTATGTGGGGGAAAAGATTAAAAAAAAAGAACATCCCAATAACTGGAAGATTATTCTTTTTGTGAACACTTGTCTGACTGTATTTTCCCTATTAGTGTTTTTGCTTTCTGTATTTGTAAAACATAGCTTAAAACCAGTATAGATGTGAAGGCTGAAGGCTGGGAAATGAAACCTTGCTGTGGTCATAGCATTAAAAAGAAATGAGGTATTTTCGTGCTTACTACACATACTTTTCTTTTTGTAGCAGATCATACCTTCATTGTATGTTGAGTATATGAAGTACAAATCATATTAGTGATAGGGTAACTGCTTTACAGTGCTAATCAACCCCTAAATGTTGTTTTAGAAACAAAAAAACAAAAGGCAGTGTAATATTTGACCTTAAGGCCTTTTGGTGGGGATCTACTCCATTATGGGTCTGGACAGCATTGCTTGTCTCATTTAGATTTCAAGGTTTTAAGGGCATAGTGTATGTTCCATATGGGTTTTGTGTCTTACTGACCAGTTTGACAGTTTCTACTAAATCATAATAATTAGAACAGCAAAAACTGCAATTGGTGTCTGAGAAAAAAACGTCCCATGAAGCTTCCCTTGCCAAACAGTCAATACATACTTTCTTAACTGAAGAGATTCATAATAGGCAAGAAACTTCTTATTCCTAGTCATGCATTTACCCTTTCCCATCAAATCTTTATTGTACTCTTGTTGTAGGAAAACAGTTTAACTGGTTGGGTGGTTGTGCTGCTGTTGGCCTCGTAGCTTTCCAGCCTGCAGCTATTTTTTTTTTGCTAGTTCAGCACTTCTTCAAAAGAATGCTCATTTTCCAGGAAAAAAATACCATAGAAAGGATCCTGAAAATGCACTCTGGGTGTATTTATGTATTCAGCTATTGTCTACTTTCATCTGTTGTTTTTTTGTAAACCAGAAAGGTATGAGCCAGTTCTCATCCCAAAACCATATAGTTATGTAGGAAACTCAGGTAGAATTAGGGTAATAAATCAGGATTTGCATTGAAATTATAGATCCAGTTGCCCAAAGAGCTCTGAGGCTGGAGCTGGAATTCTTTCTGTTGAATTTGGACCTATGGGCAGAAACAGTGTGCAAGTGGCTACCAGAGATTTCCCATGACTGGCTTACTGTGCTGGTGCCAGTTTTCTACCAACTTTCAGACCTTTTCCCCAGTGACAGAACTCCAAGTTTGGATGCTTATTTTGTGGTATTCTCTTCTTCCATGGTGCTTAAAAAAGAAACAGCAGATGCCTACCTAGGTACTGATGTTAAATATTTACCTAGTATTGCCAAAATTAGTGAGAAAAAGAGAATCTTTACTTCAATGGGAAAAATTATACTGGCAGTAAGTTTTGTTTATAACACTAAATCATATTTTGTTTTACCAGTGTATGCTGTCTGGTTTTCTTTTTCTGTAAACTCAAAGAGGCAGAGATTATTAATGGAGAGTGCAGAGTAAGTTTTAGCACTCATCTAGAATAAAATGTCACAGGTCTCTGTTAATTTTGTCCATGGATAGCCTATTTATTCTTTCCTTTAGTTGGGATTTTGAGCCTGTGAGCAAAAATAACTTTCAAGTAACTTCTAAATCATATTTTGGCACTCAGCTATTCAGGCTTTCCTTTGAACATTACCCCTCTCTGTACAAAAAGGAATACTCCTTATATGGTTGTGTTCTGGCATCATTAACACCTCTATAAGTTTTGTTGTTGACAGAATACGGCCAAGATTTCACCTTCACTCCCCCAAAAAATAAGTAAAACAGCTTCAAGTTTTTATTTTCTTATTTGTTTTTTTAAGGTCTACTGAAGATGTTTGGGTTGGAGTAAACATGGGGATGCCACAAACACTGGACTGGTTAGGGAAAATGTCTGGCGTGAATTAAATTTTGTGCATAATTTGGGTCAGAACTCTGCAGACTTCATGGTGTAGAAGTGGCAACAGCAGCAGCAGTTCCTCTTGTGTACGTACAGGAGCAGGAGAGGGCAAATAACTGTTCACCCAAAGTTCATGTATACTGCAGTCTGAGAAACTGTGGACTAGATGTTTCACTCAGAGGTTTCTCATTTATTCATTTCTTCAACTTGATCTAAAAGCCTTGGTATGTGTGTACATATATATATATATATATATATTCTCTGATCTACTCACTAAATATTCAAACAGAATATAAACCCTATGTTAAAAAGAAAATATCCTGTGTTAGTAATTTCCCCATAAAATAATGACACAGAATTCCTGCACATTGATACAGAAAATAAATTAAAATATGGAGTCTATGTAAGCCTAGATCTGTTTTGCACAGAACCAACATGCCTGAGTCTTTCACATATAAAATACTCCAAGATGTGTACTAGATATGCACTATTCCAATCAAGCCATTTGTTTCTCAGGGCAAGGAGTAAATGTTGTTCTGTTTTCAAGTGTTTGAGAGGTTCTTAATGTTACATTTTAGTAACATGGATAAATATGTCCAATAATTATCATCCCTTTACAATACATTGGATCCAAAGACTTTGGAGCAGGATGAGGTAGAGTTCTCTTAGCATTCATGGCACCTGTTGAGGTCTTGAATCTTCTTGGCTTTTGCCATAAACTGATTGTAGAGTGCAGCAGAGAAACAAGCAGTTTATTGAATTCAGAGGTTTCCACTGTTACTGATTAAGAATTACAGAAACTCCAGTGATAATTAGGCCCAGATAAATTAAGTTCTTGGCAGATTCCATGGTATTTCTCTTCAGGAATTAAAGCCTTGCCCTGTTCTGATAAGAGATATCCTTCCTTTCCTCATCTTCCCTGCCAAGGATAAATGTCAAATCAGTTATAAGCTTTTATGCCTGTTTATGTATAGCATGAAATTGCTCTCTTCTTTACATGATTAATGCTATTAACTTTAGGGGCACTACTGAAGTAGTGGGTAATCTGGATTTGACTGTGCATGTATGCAGTGTGTTGTGTATGATATATAGGCACCACCTCTTTTATCCTAGGTATTTTTTTTTCTTCCTGAAGCATCTCTTTTTGCCTGAAAATCAGTTATAGCAGGAATCAGATGTGTCATCTGTATAGCAGTTGCTATTTTCACCTTCCAACTTCAAAAACTGTACATAATGTAAGGTAACCTTAAACTGTGTTTTAAAAGGGTAAGGTACACGTGACTCTGTTATTTTTAAAGGTATTTCCTTTGTGAAAGATACAGCTTGAGAACCTGCTCTCATTTATGTAAAATATAGTCTTGTCACTTATTGCAATGGGAGAAGTGTTGGGTCCATATTATAATTTGATGACTTAGTGATGAAATCACTCTTCCTGGACCTAGTGGCCACTGAATGTGTATCAGTGATGGTTAGAAATGAGCAGTCACGTTTATTTCAGATAAAAAATATAGCAGAGTGGGTGAGGAAGCTGGGGTTGTTTATCCTGGAGAAAAAGAGGCTCAGGGTAGACCTTATTGCATTCTATAAACACCTGAAAGGAGGTTGTAGCCAGGTGGGGGTTGGCCTCTCCTTCCAAGCAGNTGGGGGTTGGCCTTCCAAGCAGCAAATGAGAGGAAAAGAGGAAATGGCCTCAAGCTGCTCCAGTTGGACATCTGGAAGAATTTTTTCACTGAAAGGGTGGTCAAGAGTTGGAACAGGCTGCCCAGGGAAGTGGTGAAATCTCCATCCCTGGAGGTGTTCAAGAAGCGACTGGATGTGGCACTTAATGCCATGGTTTAATTGACATGGTGCTGTTGAATTCAATGTTCTTGGAGGTCTTCTCCTACCTTAATGATTCAATTATTCTGTGTGGGAGAAAGTCGGGAAAAAGTTCTACAATACAATGTAATATTCTGTCTTAATTTAAGAGCAGTTATTTGCACTTTGAAAATTGCTCCATGAATCATGAATAGTTGCAGTGAAGTCGGTGAGTAAGACTGGGGCCTGTTCATACTGAGTTCCTTAATATAGACCTTATCCAGGGCTTATTCAAGTCTGTTGGAATTTTTTCATGCATCATGAATATAAGGTTGTTCTGGCCCTGCATTAGGAACCCTTTATTTCCCCTACTAGTACCAAGGTTTGAAATCTATCATGTACAGAGGGGGAACACAATGTCTATAAAAGACAAATAACGATTAAAGCAATCAGATTAGACCTTAGGTAGGAAGAAAATGATGCAGAGGCCTTTTGGTGGACTAGTGTCTGGAGTGAATTGTTGTGAGGATGAATCTTTATCTAATTTGCCATCTTCCCATAGTTTTCTACAACTTGATAGCATTGTCATTTTATTAATTAAAAAATAGAATACTTTTCCTCCACTGTATCAAAATAAATGCATTTTATCCTTCACTCATATGCTGGAACTTCTGCACTCTAATCCAATTAACAAAATTATGATAATGAATAGCATGCGGTGATGTATTCTTACATTAAACCAACTTTGTACCTCAGAAACATTTTTTTAGATTTCTGATTTACTGTTATAAGTCATGACTATTTCTAGTCCTCTCGATAAAAATTGTCTGCTTTTTCATGAAGGCAAAACATGACTCACAAATGCACTTAAAAACCAGCTATCATATTAAATGAGATCCCTATGCAACCAGAGTTGGTTTCAAGCTGTCCCATGACTCAAGTAATTATTATTTCTCCAAATATTTATACTCGATTGTTACGCTTAGCACAAGGTGCCTTCCTGCATAATCTGACATTTAGCATGTTTTAGTTTAAAATAAATATTTTTACTTATAAAGAAGGTAAAAATCAAGACAAAGACTCATAAAATCTTGGAATAGCAAAGCTAGTTTTAAACCAGCTTTTGTCCCTCTTCTACTTCAATCCACTAGCAACTCAACTTTTGCAGTGTTCAGGGAGCTTTCTTTTGTGAATAGCTTAGGTTTGTCAATTAGCATGAGAATACTCCTTCCTTGCATAATGTCAAAATCACCATCTAAGGAAGCCCAGTCATTTTATGGCTTGCAAAATTACCAAAAAGTGCGCAAATGGTGACTTACTTTGGTGTGAACTGGTCTTACAGATTAAAAAATGCAAATTTTTTTGGTTTTATTTTTTTAAAATGTCTGTTAATGTTGACAGAAAAGAAAAAGTGTTTTCCCTGGTATGTTATTGATAGAACTCCAGCATCATCAGACTATTTAGTGAAGACAGTGATAGCATTGTTTGCATTGTTAAAATGTTTAACATTCAGAAAGATGCAAATCCCATAGAGCGAAGCACCTTTTTCTCTGGAAGAAGAATAAATAGCCTAGTAAGTTTTCACTTTCCTTATGCAAGATGTTTTAGCTTCACTAATAGAGTGGTGGAAAAGCTGAAGTTTATATAGAGTGCTTATGCTGTTAAAGCAAAAATTGAGTTTTTATTGTCTTACTAAGGAAACAACTGCTCCCATCTAGGGGGAAGAAAATGAGATTTTCTAACAGGGAAGAACTCTTCCAATTGCTTCCAAATAAAATCTGAATATTTTAGTGAAATGAGAGACCTCAGAAAATACGGATATTTAAAATGACTGCCGCAGTAAAATAAGTAAGTCCATCTGCTGGCTGATCCACAGGGTCTGAACTTTAGATTCAGTCTCCTCACTGCAGAATTAAGTGAGATTAAAGATATGCTTATATATTTGGTATGAATTAAATTAATCTAAACATATGGGGGTCAGCAGTAGACCTAGAGACCCTGTATATCTTAAATTAATACATAAGTGCTACATGGCTCTGGCCTTCCCCTAGGGATAAATTGCCACAAGGGTCACATTCCTCTCCTTGCTTTACAGTGAATAGACAGGCCAGAGCAGTGGAGAGATACACTGGAAACCTCTTCCCATGCTGGGTGGTGATTTCTACAGAACAGCCGTGATGATGGCTCTCTTCAGGGGCCCTCACATCAGCAGAGAATATCCATATCCATCAGCTTTCTTGTGCTGGGCAGCATACAGGGGGATGGGGTGGAGTGTGTGGCCATCTGGGCAGCACCAAGCCTGGACCTGCTCTCCTTCTGGCTGGAGCAAGAGCAGCAAATCATTGCTCCTAAAGCCCTCCCATAGAACCTGTGGGTATTAAATGAATGGTAATCTAATTTACCCTTTGCTTTCCATACTCTTACACTTTCTTTTTTTTTAAATTTAGTTTCTTTCCTTAGCACTTTCCTATGTTCACCTTCTTTTTTGTGCACACTGTCTTCCTCTTTCCCTTTCCTCATCAGCTGTCAACTTCTTCATCTTTCTCTTCTGGCTTTCACAGCATCGTTCTCCAGACCTTTTTGTCTCTTTTCTCTTTCTCTATAATTTCCTTTAAATGCTTTTTCTTAAGCCATATAAAGGTCTTCCAGTTAAAATACCATCTATAATTTTAGCTTCTATTTCTAGCATGCCTTTTTTTTTTTTTACAACTGGTTTTGGTTCAATTTCCCTTATGTTTGGCATAAATAAATTTTGCTCTGAGAAGCCCTTATGATTAGTTACGGGTTGAAGGACATTCTTTGAGGAAAAAGGGGATTAAATACATCCAGTTACACACAATGGAAAGAAAAGGGAGTTGAGGGGGTGAAACCAGTTGTACTGACAGGATATCTGAGGAACTACTCTCCCCTAAAGCAGACATTATCACTGTCTGTGAAGATTACAGCTACCCTCGTTTGCAATGTCCTTCCCTATAGGAAGCACTCAAAGTGAAACAGAGAATGTGAACTTTGAATGCAGACTGCAGAGAAGCATAAACAGGCAATCAAATCCAGCTATAAAAACATCTATACACAATACATTTGAACCCTAGCATATTGGATGCTTTTTATTATAGTTATTAAGAAGAGTCTGTGAGATCTGAAAAATAGCCTTATCCTAAAGGGAAAAGAAAATGACACTCTTTATTTGAAACCATTACTTACTGTACCACTTTGGGAGGGTTAACTGCATTGTCTAACATGCATCATCTTGGCACGCTAATTTTTCACAGGGGAATTCAGTTATGTAATTCACTATTTTCAATACTTACTGGAGTTACATGCTCTGTAGAGGGGATCACAGTGTGGACTTTTGTGCTTCACATACTTAGCAATAAACATATGGAATAAATTACCAGGGAAAGGCAATCTGAAATAAAGAATAGAAGTGGGTCAAGTTTGTTCCTGTAGAAGTAAGAAACAGAGACTTGTAATCCAACAGCAGAAAGCCTGGGACAAAAAGACACTGAAAATGGGCAGGTAAGAGCAAGTGGTCCTTTCTTAATCTCGTAACTGCGTGCATTAGAAGCTCTCATGTGTGCCTCTCATATTAAACACCAAATTTGTGGGCATAATTGCTTAGCTGCACTTTCATATGTCATCTTCAAATTCTTTAACCTCAGTGTTCTGAGTCTACAATCATTTCCCAATTAATCACTGCAAATTGCTGACAGCCTTTAACAGCCACTGTGATGAAGCAGGAAAGAATCTATATGCTCATTTCCAAGGGAAAGGTTTCAAAACCTCTTACTTTACTTTTAGAAGATGAAGGCAATAAAGATGGTGTGACAACTTGCTAAGACACCATTTCTTCACTGTTACTAAAATGCTAGCTTTTGTGGCCAGAAAGTATCACAGCTGCCTACAAGCAATGTTGAGGTCTCTCATGACTTATGAGGAAAAGACACAAAATAAGAACAAGCCTTGCTGTTCTGTGGGAGGAAAATGAGTGACTGGGTGTTAGGAAGCGTCTCAGGTAAAATTTAGCAGGAAGTGCTGATGAAAGGAGGCTAGTGTAACTAGAAGAAAATATCAGTGAATTGGTGAGTCTAATTGTGATTAAACGACTCAAGAGATTTTTTATCTCCTAAAAAATCTGTGAAGAAAAAATGTTATGGTGCAATGTTTTCCAGAAATACAGAAGAAAGAGAAACTGAACTGAACAGAGCAATGTGTAGAGTAATCCCATCCACCCATACATAAATTTTGTACTGTCCTGCAGTTTAGATGGAATTCGCATGTTGTGCAAACTTGAATTTAGCTCTTTCTGTAGGGTTGATTTTCTTTTACTGCCTGTGTTCCTGGCAGACTTTAACATGTGGTGTTAAGAAACATGGTAAAGATTCTGTGATTAAAGTATTATAGTACTTGGTGAGGTTTTCTTGCCAGCACAGGCAAGAGTAATATTACTGTGAAGGCTCTTCTTGGCATTGGACAATGGAAGAGACTGAGATTGTCCTTCTGAAAGAGGAAAAAACCAATAAAATAATTGGTTTGATACCTGTCCCTCCCTCAAGCCCTAAGCAACCAGATCTCACTGACTGCAGCATACTGGCTGAAGGAACTGTATTTCCTACAAAAGAAAAAGGGGTTCTTGGAGGTTCTGTCAATAATGTAAATTACTTTTTCTCACTTTTAATTAAGGTTAGTAAAGAGTGTGATAGCTAATATAACAAAACTCACAAATCGTTGGTATCCAAAACCTGTAAGAAAAGCTTTTAATAGTGATAGGATTATAAAACTACATCTATAAAATGCAATTATTACATAGAATGTTATTTTAGACACTGCTTGTGATTATTCTTCTTCAATCATTTTGTTTTTAAAAACTATATAAAAATGCAACATATTCCTATGGAAAGTCACATTCTGAAACATGGGGAGATTTAATTTTTCTGACATTTAAAGTGAGATTTTTTTTCAAGGCTGTCCCATGGGCTTTGGAGATGCAAGGAGCCCTAGCATTCAAGTCCTGTATTAGGGACTGAAAATGTCAACCTAAAGGCAGTGTTAGAAAACACAATAGATCAAATGCCTTCTTTAAGGAAACTGTCCACTTCTATCAAGAGAATATTGCTGTTTCCTTAGCAGAGAGTATATTTCCATGTATAACAGATGCTATGAAAAAAATTTAGAAAAGTTATTCCCTGCATGGGCTGCAAAGTCAGCCAGACCCTCAGCATTCATATGTTTCTGCTGGCTGGCAGTGCACATGTCTAAGAACTTTTTCAGCTAGTGCTACTTACTAAAAAAATGTGTCTTTCACAGAAATGTCCGATCCCACAAGTTCCTGTGGAGCCTCCCAGCTTTTACTGGGTATTCATTTTGCTGCCCTTGAGCATTACAAGAAGATGCTGAGCATCTGTTTTGCTGGTCCTAAGGCTTTGGGTATACTTGCTGTGTAGTTTTCCTTAATGCAAAACATCCTGTGGCGAAAAACAAAGGAGGAAACAGAAAAGCTCTAAATATAGACAATATTATTGCAGTCATTTTAGAATCAGATGAAGTGGGAAACAGAGCACTAACATACACATCCTATCCTCATCTCTATCTATGTGTCAAATTATCTTCTGTCTATGAGAAAAACAGAATCTGTTAACAACTGACCTGTTGCTCATCTAGCTATAAAGAAATCATTAACCTATTATGATGCACACATGCTGTTCCACCTGGCAGGAAGATGTTTCAGTTTTATTTTTTGACAAAGATTTCAAGGAAGAAATCATTCTCAACAGAAGGAAAATCAACTGAGCATGATGTAGAACTCCGTGATCTTTTTTTTTAAGGATTGTCAAAGCTATCTTTAATGAAAGCAGCTGAGTAAAGTGTCACAGAAAGAAATAGACTCATAGAGGATCTTGAGTACATTAGTGAGAGAACAATGACTTCCTTATGTTTCAAAATGAAGTACGAATGTGGGGAGGCTAAGCTGAGAATGCTAGGATAATGAGGCTTTATAAGAAGGGCTGTTTTGTTCCAGAGCAAACTTTTCACTTGCCCTGGACGAGCTAAAGGCAGTAAGAGGTACAACACATTGCTCCATTCTGTGGCAGACAGCTATCGTTATCCAAGGAAGCGACACCCTTGCCTTATTGCTGAAGTGCTTTGTATTCATTTTCTTGAACTCCTGTTGGTTCCATTTGATCTATTTTAGTGAGGTCAATTCTTTCCTTGTGCTTGCAGTTGATACAAAATTGGGAGAGGAGGGTGATACATCAGAGCGTTGTTAACGCCTTTCCGATGGACCTGTACAGGCTGGATCAAAGGAACCTCATGGAGTCCAACCGTGGAAAATGAGGAATTCTTCCTCTGGGTAGGCATAACGAACCCCACGCACCAGTATGGACTTGAAAGCAACTGTCTGGAAAGAAGCTCTGCAGAGTAGAACCTGGGGGTCTTGGTGGACAACAAGTTGAGCACAAGCCAGCAACCTGCCCTTGCAGCAAAGAGGGCCAGTGGTATTCTGAGCTGCATTAGCCAGAGCACTGCCAGCAGGTCGAGGGAGGTGATCCTCCACCTCTACTCAGCAGTGGTGAGGCCTCAGCTGGAGTGCTGTGTCCAGTTCTGGGCTTCCCAGGACAAGAGACAAGGAACTGCTGGAGAGGATCCAGCAGAGGGCTATGAAGATGTTCAGGAGACAGGAGCATTCTCTTATGAGGAAAGGGTGATGGATCTGGGCCTGTTTAGCCTTGAGAAGAGACAACTGAAAGGGGACCTCATCAATGTACATAAATATCTGAAGGGGATGTCAAGAGGATGGGACCAGACTCTCACCAGTCGTGCCCAGTAACAGGACAAGAGGCAGTGGGCACAAACTGAAACACTGAATTATGAAAAACTTACTGTGGGAGTGACAGATTACTGGAACAGGCTGAACTGGAAATTTGTGGAGTCTCTACCCTGCAGATATTCAAAACCCACCTGGACGTGATCCCAGGCAACCTGCTCTAGGCAAACCTGCTTTAGCAGGGGAGTTGGACTAGATGATTTCCAGAGGACCCTTCAACCCCCAGCATTCTATGATTCTGTGATCTCTTCTATGAAGGAAGGTTGGGAGTGCTCAGCCTGGGGAAGAGAAGGCTTAGAGGAATCTCATCAATGTATATAAACAACTGATGGAGAGGGTAAAGAAGTCAGAGCCAGACTCTTCCCAGTGGGCCCAGGTACAGAACAAGAGACAATAAGTACAACACTGAAACACACAGAAGTATTTTTGACCATAAAAAAAGACTTTTTTTACTATCAGGTTGGCTGAACGTGGGAAAAGTTTTCCCAGAGATGTTGCAGGGTTTCCATTCTTGGAGATACTGCAATCCTGTGTGGACATGGCCCTCTCAAACTGCTCTATGTATCTTGTTTGAGCAGGAGAGCTGGGCTTGATGATCTTGAGACTTTCCTTCCAGCATCATCCATCCTGTGAGTCTGGTATTTGCAAAATTATTCTTAACTTAATGTTGTGTTTAGATAACACAGAATTAAAACAATACAAGAAAAAAAAGTATGTCCTTAGTATGTATTACTCAAATTTAGAATTAAAATAGAAAATTAAGACACTCTAGGTGATATATAGAGGTTGTTTCATATATGGTATGCGGAAAGAGTTATCCTAAGCAGAGAACTGAACTGTGGATTTCCTGAGCACAGTAGGAAACTATCTTGTATTCATTTAAAAATTCTGACATGAAAATTTTATGAATTTTATCATGTATCACAAGGACTGATAAACACTGTATTCTTGTTGGAGTATCAGAGGAATATTTTATGTGGATTACTGGACAACTTTCAAAGTGACAGCAGATAAAGCAAATTTGGTTCTGTCAATCATCTTTAGGATCTCCTGAAAAAATTCCTCAGTGTTTAAAATTCAACACCATGGACAAAAAAAGGATGTTATACCAATTTTATATTTGACTTCTCAGCACAATTAGGTGTTTAAGAAAGAGTGAAAGACTAATACATTACTTAGAAGAGCTTGTAAGTAATGAGGGTTGGAGCATCTCGATATATAATGAGCCATTAAAATTTGGTAAAGTACAGTTGGTCAATGTGGGAAATAGAGAACTAGACCAATTACTTAAAAGTACAAATGATTTGGAATAAAGTGAAATAACCTAAGGTGAAAGAATCTCTGGAGCACAACTAGAGTGGGTGAAAGTAACTAATTTTCTACCTACAAACTGTAGGTGCAGCAGAAAGAGTCCACAGGTTGATGTACTTCTGGATCAGAAGCACTCATGTCATCTCAGACAGAAAGTTAACTTCTCATTCCCCAGAAAAAGTATAGGTGTTTTAAACAAAATTCAAGTGATAAGCCCCCATCCTTTAAAGCCTGCAATCTTAAAGTGTAAGACAGTAGAAAGTACTTGGCAAACCTCAGGATTTTGTTGAGAGCTAAATGGACTCCGTGGATCAACTCTATGAGTGAATAGCTGTCTGGCAAATAAACTGAAACAGTACGAATAAAAAATAGCATGTTGGTTCAGAAGCTATGTATGATAGCTTAAAAGAGGTGTCAGACTTTCAAGAGAAAACATGAAGAAGAATTGAAGTTATTTACCAAGGATAGGGATATTCTCAGTAAACTACAGAACAGAGCTAAAAAAGCCCAACTTGTCCATGAGTCATACCAAAAAGACAGAGGTTAAGGAGAGTTGCTTGTAAGGTTCAGTGAAGATAAGAGCAAGTATGCACACTTGTTAGTCACTGTATTGAATGTATAAACTTTATTTACACAGGGACCCCAAAGAACAAACTAACTGTATTGAAAGGGAAAATTTTCCATTACTTACAATGGGAAAGATGCTGGAAAAGGTATTTAAATTAAAGTCTTTCCCTAAGCTTGAATGTTCGGAGAGTTTTGGCATCATCAGAAAAACTAAGTTTGTTTCTTTTCCTATTCAACCCCTGCTTAAAGAGGTGCTATTTTCCAGACTATTTGTTTAAGCTTGGCTCCTGAGGTGCATCACCAAAATGTATTGTAAGAAAGTCTGATGTAACAACAGCTATTACACAATAGGAAAACAGTTAAGGAAGAATGAACAACCTTAGAAATATTCAGAGCATAGGCTAAGACTCTAGAAATAATAATTTAAAAATCTATTTATTAGAAACCATGTACCTGGCAAAGTTAGCACAGCAAAGACTAGAGCCAGGTCACTGTAGCAGGGATGCTTGTTATCAAACACTGGAGTGGCAAGCAAAGTTTTCTTTAGAGTGGTGAACTATGGAGGATGACGTGCCTAATTTGACTGCTAGCAGTCTGAGAGTGCTCTGGTACAGAAGTGTCTAATAGATATCTCCTCAGTCTATTAATAAAGAACATAAGGAACTAAAGGTATCATTTCTGAAGTAGTTGGAAAGTAAATTAAAAACTGTCTACAGATTTTTGTAATGGGAGGCCTGATACAGTTCTTAGAGAAAATCTCTTTCAGAAAGAAAAAAGCAAGAGAATTCTTCCACATAATGAGCTATCACTAAAATTGTTTGTCAATATGCTCAAATAAAGAAAAAGCTGTGGTCTTAGTCTGCTGAAATGAAATATCTCATGTCTTTTTAATGGAAATTCAGTGTAAGCTAACAGAACCCAATTACTGGAATTGTCAAATAAATAACAGAGTAAGGTTGTAGAGATTTATTTGTTTTTTAGGCACATATGTATGATTTTCAACTTGAATGCTAATCTGGAAGAGAGGCTGTATTGTGAATTCATGCTCCAGAGATTTTTGTGTAAAAGGACAGCTGAGATAGATTATATACATGTCAATCTTTTAAACAGTAAATCTGTTTGGTCTTTCATGAAATATGGAATACTATTACTAGAAATATTGCAAGGGATGAGACATACTAAAGAAATTATTGAAGTCACAGGGTATGGAGAACAGAACATTTGTAGAATCTCTTAACAATTGAAAAGTAATGTCTGAGTAAGAAAGGAATTTTTTGAGAGGTAACTGGGTAGTGATTCCTAAAATGTTCAAGTAAAAAACCCATTATTTTCATTTTTTTAATGTATGTTGGGTGAATTATTGAAGTTTTAAAGTGAAGAAACAAAGAGCTCTACATCTCTACAGTATCATGCCTAGGCTAGTACAAGTAGGTTGGGGTTGGCCTGGCATGACAACCTTTATCTGTACGACCCAAGGAAAATTCCTGTGTCTTTAACTTGGGACTTAGAAACAATATGCAAGGGAAGAGATGGGATATCTTCCATACAAGACACAGGATATTATTTGTTGTAAAACCATCTCAACCTATTAGGTGTCCTCAGCAGCCTGGCTGAATGGTGGGACATAAGGAGCAGTGTGGTTGCCTCCTGTGTCAGGAGATTAAGCTCTATAATGTACAATTCAGTATCAGGGAGACTACTCTGCATTTGGTTTGAGGTGGGTTAATCTTGGTTGGCTGCCAGGTGCTCATGAAGCCACTTTCTCCATTACTTCTCCTTTGTCACTGAAGTTGGTATTTGCATAGTTTTTTCTTTCATGTTTTCTCACTCTCTCTCACAGTTGCTGAACAGTGTTTTTTATCCTTTTTTAAAGCTGTCATCCCGGACTATGTGGCTGATGTGCTGAGCTTTGGCCAGTAGTCAGACTGCCTTGGAGCCAACTGGAACTGACTTTATCCAACACAAGGGTACACTCCCAGTGTCATCTCAGAGAAGCCACCCCCACCTGCCCCCTGCAAACCTTGCCACCTGCACCTAATTCACCATTCTTTTACATCTCACAATTCTCTAAAACTCTCAAATAGATGTCACTTGTGAGGTTTGTTTATGGAAGAGAAAAATCTAGGCCAAGGTAAGTGAGAATAAGCTGATGGTCCAGCAAAATGTGCTCCCAGATCAAAATAGCTATTAGCCAAAAAAAGTATCTAGATTCCTAAATAATATCTTGCTTCTCTGAATAACCATTGTGAGACTTGCATCACTAAAGAAGACATCAGTGCAGGTTAATTTATCTCTAGGAGGGATGTGTCTTACCTAGCACAGCAATATCTAACAGTACTCTTTGTTATTGGGAAGCAGAATGCTTCCAGAGAAATATGAGCAAAGCTTGCTGTTTGTGCTGCTGCAAACATGTTTAAATTTGCAATCACTCCTCTGCAGTCAAAATAATAAAGTGCTTGAAGAAGCAGCCAGTCTTGGAAGATATTTGTTGCTGTTATAGCACCAATCCAAGGAATCCTGCACTGTATCATCTGCTGGTATTTTGTGCAGGACAAAAGTGAAACCAAGTGGACCCTTTGGAGGAATACTTTAAAATTACAGGTCCGTCTCAATTGAAATTGTAATTTGCGTTTTGTAGTGCTTAGCAAGGCAAGACACTGACCCTGAGATCAGCTCAGTTGGTTAGAGCATGGTGCTAATAACACCTAGGAAGTGAGTTCATTTCCCATATGGGCCTTTCACTTAAGAGTTGGACTTGATTATCCTTTCAACTCAGAATATTCTGTGATCTGTGAGTAGTCTCTATCTAGTGCCTCTGTAGTTTTCATCTCAATGAATAAGATCTCTTTTCCCCAGAAAGTCAGGAAAATAGAAAATTTTCAAAAAGAATACTTAGTAATGACACAAAGACAAGCTTCATCATTTTCACTTCATGCCCCAGATCATTAATCTGATCACAGAGAGTAATGAATAGAGTGATGTCAAATAACACTATTCTTTTTAGAAAAGATAGTAACTTAACAAAATTATCTGGAACACAAATGGGTCATCTCCTAGATAGGCAACTTTTATTCCTTGTAATTACTTTAATATTAAAGAAGATATTTCTTTTATTTTTTATGCATTTTCATGTATAGCAGCAACAACATTGCTTCCTTGCTTTTTTTTATTCAATCAGTGTCTTCAGCCAAGAAGTATTAAAGACAGCAATCAAAAATATGATAGGCCTCTTGAAGAAGTTTCCATAATCTTTGAACCACAAGTTTAACTCATATCAGGCCATAGTTTTTGCCTGAAACCTTTGCTACAGTACGCTTTGGTTATAGTAATAAGTTTGGGTATCTTATATTACACTTCCAGAATGAGGGAAATTATTGAAATTGAAACTTAGTTTTTCTTAAGTGAAAAAGCACTCTTTTGAAATGTGACTCCCAAAATTTTGACATTCTAAAATGTTAGAGCTATTTGAATTCAGTGCTTGTGAGTTGTACTTGGAGTAGATATATTTGATTATGGAAGAATAATATACTGAGGGAGTGTTGTTAAGACCTTGCTTTAGACTTAGGCCAATCTTCTCAGGCTCCTTCCGTGAAGAGTGAATTCTCCAGGAAACCAGTGGACACCTCAGTCAGGGTCATGTCCTGAACCCCTCGCTAGGGATGCCCATCTCTTTTCATGACCTTAGAGTGTTTCCAAAGAACTGAGACTCTTAAAGTCATCATTTAAAAAATGTTTTCTACTCTTATAAAATCCAGTAGTCTTTGTGTAGAAATTCAGAGAGCTTTCTGGTAGGGATAAGTTTTTCCTCCTCTCTTTCTGGTCCCATGTATTTAATATATTATTTGATATATGTATGTATATTAAAATATGTAACTTATATGTTATATAATATTTATGCTTTGCTCCCCTCAGCTTTGAAATAAGTTTTTGTACAATGGGTTTTCATCATATATAAATGATGAAAATTTGATATGACTTGCTCCTGTGGGTCTAAAAATGTGTATATAATTCTTCTTAAAGCCATTATCCAAGGCTTAATACACTTGACATTATAAAATTCTGTCTGTCAGGTATCCAAAAGAATGAATTTGGTAAATAAAATGACATAGAACAATGGTTGAAGAATGCTGTGTCTCATAAGTAAAAGAAAAACTAATCTCTCTGTAAATTAGTACAGCGCTGACAGCTAAATTGTTACGAGTGACTACAAAATGCTTTTTGTCCCTTTCTTACATGGTGCTGTATGTGGATAGTTATCTGGCTGTGATACTCAATTTTTACTTATACAAAGGTAATAAACTCCGTAACAACAAGTTGTTAATGTATTTTTAGTTATTCTGGTTTTGCTTGTTTAACAAACAGGGGTTGTAATCTCTGATATTAAGAAAAAAAAAAAGGATTTGCATTCACATAAGGAAATAACAGGCAGGTGGAACAGAAAACACAGTTATCACCTACAGCTTTTTCAGACCTTTCAGAAATACCAGTAATTCTATATGCATAATATAGGATAAAAAAATTTTCTTTTTATTTTATGAAAACTTGATTTTCAGTAATTAAGGAAACAAAGAAGTGAAGTGAAAGAGAAAAAATATCTAAGTGCATGGAAGACGTCCAAATTACAGGGAGGTAAGATAGAGTGGAAATTTAGATCAGATTAAGTGTTCTATGGTGTATGTACTTTCCTGGATATATGGGCAGGGAAGATTGGAGCAAAAAAAAATAGTTCTTCAAAATGTATAGCTCTAAGAGCACAGAATTAAGTCCATAAGATCCAGGAAAAGTAGTTTAGCATTTTTGGGTCATTTGATTTCTAGTTATAACAATTGAACTTCATTTACTAAAATATGTCTAGTTCTGACTCTTACAACAGAGAATTACAGAAGTGTATTGAATGAGATCTATGCTTTGAGAACAAATATGTCATCTTTCCACATTTTCTACATTAAATATTTCTGAGGTCAAAAGCAGACAGATGTGAAATTTAGATTATTCACTTAGAAGCTGTTCATTTTTATGGTTGTTAAGCCTAAATGATGTATGAAAAGAAAACAGCTTTAATGCAACAGACCAATTTTTGAGCCAGAGACATCTTGCATTGTAAGTAAAAGGAGACCCAAGAATTACAACTGAAATTGAAAAATTAAGATTATTGACCTTCTCTAGCTGGAACTGCCTGAACTCAGGAGATATACACTTTGGAGGAAAAATGTGTTTTCTATTGCTACAGATCTGATCATGTCAAGGAGTGTGTGGTATTTAGAGCTTCACTGAGAATGAGATAAATAATTGGCAACTGATGGTTTATCTTCCAAAAGTTCTTCCAAAAATCCCCACTAATACCTCCCACTAATTTGCACTTTCTGGGGGAGTTGTACTTTCAAGTATGGACTTTACAAAAGGTACCTTGTTGTGAATATTTGAGAACCTCATATCTGGCCTAATACTACTGATAAGTCTGAGATTTGTAAAGAAGCCAGGTATTTTTTCTCTTAAAATCCCATGCTCCCCTTTTAGCTTTCTACCTCTGTCCTTCTGAATAGACTTGATCTGCTACCCCAGAAGTGAAATAAGAAATTAATCCTTTGACCATCCATTTCTTAAACCAAGCCTTTTTCCATTCTCACATAGTTGGAAATTAAAAATACACATGCCAAAACTATCATACGTGAAAAAAATCAGATAAGTTGCGGAGGACAAGATTGTATTAGTCCTGAGATGTGCAGGTAACACTGATCATAAAGCTATAGAAAAGCTTTCAGTGGACCTTGAGTACACAGGTTGGTGGGCAGACCACCTTTAATTTTTCCCTCCTGAACTTCAGTGTGTCACTAAATGACATGTCTGTATTTGACGAATTTCCAAAGGAATATTCTGCTCATCCATGACATCTATTCCGTTGCCCTGGATTCTTTTTCTCTATAATGAATCCAGCTGGAGATGATACACAACAAACAAAATCTTACAATCTAACTGTATCTCAGTGTTTTCTCAGTGATTTCTTTTGTGTCAATTTAGAATGACTACAAGCTTTATTTTCTCCAATAAATTAACTAATTAACTTTCCAACGCATTAAAATTTATGAAAGCATTCCACCTCAAAATGTGGAATGATTGGGAGACATGATTCGAAGTTCATTTCTGTTAATTTCTTTGTACATTTCTCCTCCTTCTAGCACACAACGTGACATCACTGCTGAGAAGAGAAATAGTTCAGGTCTACTGTGACAAACTAGAGTAGACTTAAGGCAGTTGTGAATTATAGACATTATTTAAAATTAATTATCTGTGGGTTTTTTTGTTTGTGGTTGTTTTAAATCAGAATTTTGGATAGCTTTTATAAAACTCGTTAGTTAAATTTTGAAGATACCAATTTTTCATTTGAAATTTCCTCTTATTGTTTTATTTTTATTTCTTATTTTTTATTTTGATTGTGTTGCTGAATATAAAAATGGGGTGTTCTCATGTCATTGACTGGGTGAATTCAAGTTATAAATGCATGTTGATATTTTAAAACATATCACTGCAGAACTCAATTGTATTGAACTTTATGACAGACTGGAAGTGGTTTTATTTCCCTCTGCATTTGTTCATGTACCAGTAAAAAATGGCCTGACTGAATGCATGAATCACAGTAATGTCAGCTCTGTACTTTTATTTTTAATTGTGCAATCTGTGGTGAGTTGAGGACTGAATTGTAGAAATACATCTTGTTATGCAAGAAAAACTCCTCTGTCACACGGCCAGTGTTTGCCTGGAAGGTGTACGTGCCAAAACCTGCAGGCTCAACACTGCCGTATATGTAGTGCCATTAAAAAATGCCGCATGTAGGAGAAGAAGCCATAACAACATCAGGATGGATTTACTTGTTCTATGCTCTGCTCTCTTTCTTTAGAGATAACATTGCTTAAACTTAAAATAATTGACATAAACATCTCTGCATTATTTACAGCTGCTTTGCTCACCGTTTCATAATTCTAAGATTCCCCAGACTTTGGTGGGATTTTTCTGGCAGGCAGGAAGTTGTGGTCATCACTTCACTGGATGTTCCACCCTGCTTTAGGGAGTAGAGTCCAACACATTTTTCAGGAAGTGTGGGATGGAGACAGCATGATGAGGGATGAAATTGCAGTGCTCCAATATTGCAAAACTTTTCCTGAGACAGACTCATCTTGATTCTTTATCTTTTGTCTTCCTTCCTGAAAATAAGGTTATTGAGGGTCTGCAAGCTGCTGCTAATTTTAAAAGGTAGCATAGTAATTTGCTCTAAGGCTATAACAAAATTATATTTGCCCCAACAGTTTTGTGGCCATTTGATATCCTGGACATAACCAATTTGTATACAATTTATTTAGTTGCCCATTATTTTCATATGGAGGGGTCACCCATGTGCAGTCTAGGGGCATTGATTTGGTTCTTCTTTAGCTGTTTTTGGTAGTTTTTCAGTGTAAATTAGAAAAATAAGAGTTTTGTTTTTAAAGATAATATATCTAATAACATACATACTTCAGATATAAGATTTGAAGCTTTAAGTTAGGGTAAAGCAGAGAGGACATTTGCATTAGAAAGAATAAAGAACAAATAACTCTTATCTGTTGCTGGCACATTGGTTTTACTAAAACATTCTGAAAATACCTTCGTTCATGCCTGGGCCTGACACACAGTATATTATCTTTTGCTTAATTAGTGGCATTTGCAGTTTCTTCTCTACTTCTCCTGCACTGACAATTCATTTCTAAATTTTATGAGATGTCAGGCTTCCTCTAACAGTGTGAAGAGGAGCTTGAAGGCTCTAAGTAAAAGGTTTTGGTCCATGATTGACACAGTATAGTAGGTCATATGCTCTCTTGGCAAGCAGTAAATTCTGAGCTACATTACAAAATACAGGTGTTTCTAAGGAAGATTCTGACTGGATAATTTGTGACCATCAGCCTATATATCAAGTGTAGCAGAATGTAAATGGCTTGTGAAGAATCTTCCTCCGCTGGATGTACTCAGGAAAGAGAAGATGCTGTGTGTGTGACAATGAATTATATCTAACTGATGGAAATGGGGATTACAGATTACACTGATGAAAAGCACAACCATCACTCAGAGAGACTTTGACGGGACCTTCCAATCAAAATTCCATTTTCTGGCCCTGGTGGGTTAATTTACAGACACGCACATATGCACAAAGTTTGAAGTCCTATTGATGAACAAATCACATCTTCACAAACAACTCTGGTGACAAAATCCTCTTGGAAATGACTGTTTTGTAAATATAACCAGCATATGAGATGACGGAAATGCAGTTGCACAAAACACTTTGTGTCATAGAGTCAGATTGCTTTAATTGACAATTATGAATTTTGCCCCCCTGATATTCTAATATAAAAGGTATTTTGATACCATGAAGATGTGATGGTTTGAATTCTCCTGGCAATTCTGTAGCAGTTAATCATGGATAGACATGTTTTGCTGGTTCAAATTTTGAACTACCAGTGTTTCATGGAAACTACTTCTCAGTACCCTGCTTTTCTGTGACATACATTTTCTGCTTTCTTTTGGTGTAGTTACAGCTATTTGCATGAAAAGAGAGGGTGTCGGAAGGGGTGGACTTAGAAATCCACCTACTCTTGCTGTTTACGCTTTGCATAAAGTCATAATGCCTGATGAAGTAATCAGCGTTTCTGCAATAGCAATTCATTAAAGTTGCACAAAGGAAGTTGCACTTCAGGGATTCTCATCTGAAAGAATTCCAAGAGCTGTTACCTGGTTTCTGACTTCAGCGGGACCTGGAGACAGCCAGCACGTCTCACTATCAGAACTACTTTCCCTGAAGACAACCAGTAAAATTGCCCTTGTTTTCAATGAAGCAGAATGATGCCCTCAAAGAGAAAAAGGAAATGAATATTGAAGAAACAAAGATGCTTCTTTCATGCAAATTGTTTTACTAATAAATACAAAAAGAAGGAATTAGAACCAGGAAATACAGGAGATAAAGAGAAACTGTTGTCTGAATTAATGCCTTTCAAATTTTCCAATGAGGCATTTAGTTAGCATTTAGTAGCAATGTTCATTATACTTTGATAATTATTTAGAGCTTTCTCCCTCACTAACTGGTTGTAGTGAAAGACTGTATCATGGTTCACTAGTTAGGGATTCTTTTACATCATTATGCAAAAACTAATAAAGAGTAGTTTTTCTAGGAAGAGGGCTTGGGAAGATGTGAAATAAAGCAGCTCAATTAGAGAAGACCTGAAGTTAATGGGAGTGTATTCTGTAGGATATGTATATTTTAAATTAGCGTATTCTAAAAGAATAATCCAAATTTAATTAGAACTGGAAAAACAACACCACAGCCACGCCTCCTTCAAGGCAAAACTGTAAAATCTTCTCTTGCTGTCTACTGCCACAATACCAGCAAAAAGGAAGCACAAGTGAATTGGATGGTGTATATCCAGTGAATGTTGTGTGAACCAAGGCTTATGAACTGTTACCGTGGAGTAACCGTAATGTTACTTGTCTTTGTTCAATTTATGTCACCACAGTTTTTTTAAGTTACTCAAAATCTGTAACTTGTAGGAACATCTGAGATCGTAACGTGTAGGAAGACCAAGCTCTGTCTTCACTGAGCTAATTTTTTACATTGCAGCCAACTTATGCATGTATTTAGTCAGCATGTTGCACTGATAAGATGAGAAAAACAAAAGAAAATAATAAATACTGGTGAAACTGTACATATCTAAATAATTGACGAAAAAAAATAGTGAATATATGAAGTTCAGTGTTTAGTGCGCAGTGGGAAATTTTTACTTTTTACCTATTGAGACAAAATGAATTTTTTTTCTGCATTTTTATAAGAATGTACTATTTGATACTTAAAGTCAAGTGGAAAAAAAGATTTAATTATGCTATATTCTTTCAAAAGTCAGAATATGCAAAGAAATATTTTATTCCCTTTAGATTTTTTTCTTCCCTGTCACTAATTTGTTCAGAGCACTTATTAGAGCCTCCCTATTTTGTTTCAACTTGACCCAGTCAAAGCAGTTTGAAGACATTTACAATGATGAAGAGGGAGCTTCAATTAACCTTCTTGGCTGAGATATTTGATATGCATGAGTTACTATATAACAGCTTAATTAGCTAATATTCTTTGCAAAAGATTTCTAATAAAGAATGGAATTGATTTATGTATTATGAGAGCATAATCATTTATTTAATTTCTCATCAGATTTCTTTTGCCAAAATGTATGTAAATTAACGACCAAGCTAAGGGACTAAGACCAATAGTCAGGACCTGACAACTTTCGAACTCTCTGTGTTTTGATAACTTTGCTTTGAAGGAGAAGCAAAGCTGCTGATAAAAAAATAATCAGGTTCTACAGAATTGCACTGCAGGTCAGAACTCATTAGAGCTATAGATACGCATTTTAATTTTTATTCTAGAGATCCATTGTCATGATTTGTACCACAATTGATAAGAAAGAGATAGAAAAATGGATTTTTAAAAATTCATTTTACATGACCTAATTGGTACTTTTCATTCATGTATTTTAATGATGTTATTTACTCCTATTATTTTTGAGACCTTAGAATTAGCTTATTCACTGTCTTTAATAAAAATATAAATATATATGTTTTCTTAAAGATTGCGTACTTGTGAAAACAAATATAAGAGTGGAATTGGGCTCAACCATGGAAAAAAATCACAGTGTTTCAGGCTAAGTCCTGGTTTGTCTCAGTCCTGATGCTATCTAGGGCCACTCCTAGCACGGAATAGTTGGATTACTTGAGCACCCGGTGTCCTGTTACAACAATAGTAGTCAAATAGTGTTTGTTTTAATGGATCAACTGTCCAGGCTTCTTAAAGAGAAAGATAGTTTTCATATTACAAAGGAGGGAACTGAGGGACTAAAGGATGGAATGATTTCTTGAAGGTAACAAATGGACCTGGTGACAAAGAAAGGCATCAGGATTAGGGTTTGTTTCCTCTGTTATCTGTATTACTTGCATAGATTTTGCAACTGCAACGCTGCCACATTTTGGTTGCGGTATTAGGGGAACAGAACTGGTTTGGGTTTTTTTCAGTCGGTTAGTTGGCTTGGTTTGGGTATTTTTGATTTTTAGGGGAACAGAACTGGTTTGGGTTTTTTTCAGTTGGTTAGTTGGCTTGGTTTGGGTATTTTTGATTTTGATTTTTATTGTGGAAAAGACTGAAATCTTAGAACTGTGNTTGGGTATTTTTGATTTTTAGGGGAACAGAACTGGTTTGGGTTTTTTTCAGTTGGTTAGTTGGCTTGGTTTGGGTATTTTTGATTTTGATTTTTATTGTGGAAAAGACTGAAATCTTAGAACTGTGGTTTTAAAAAGACTTTTAAAACCCCAAAAAACAACACTAGTCAGTAGATGAAAAAATCAAAATAGGCAGTGTGAAATCCAGGCTGAAGTTGATCTGAAATTTCTTTCTGTCTTCTGGGAATCCAGAATTTCATTGTTAACAGAGAAGGTACTAGTTAAATCCCAAAACACTAGGAATGGCTGGTTCAAAGGTGACATTTAGGAAGAAGCTTGGGAAGTGAGTAAGGAGCAAAAAAGGAAGTAGAAAATAATGAATTCAGGGTTGTAAGCAAGAGTAGACTTGCACAGGGTTCTAAATGTGGGAATAAATGAAATAAAACAGTCTCTCATCACTAAGACAAGGTGAAGATTAATATTTTTTGCATGAAAGCTTGTGTTTTTTCACTCCTTTGAAACACAGTTCCCTCTCCTGTAATAAATATAAAAATAATAAGTATAAATCCTTGGGAAGACAAACACAGAAAAACAGGATTTGCTAAAATTGGTCATAAGAGACTTTTAATTTTCTAGAAAAATAGTGATTGTTTTGTTTTGTTTTGTTTTGTTATTTAGACCTTTTACTTAATGTTTAAGAAGTTTTTTCAGCAAAATCCCCAGAATATTATCTTGTGTGCATTTCATATATAAAATATCACCATTCCCTTCCTTTCAGGAGAGTGTTCATTATGATTTGGCTTAGTTGCTCCAGGTTGTCTCTACCTGTCAGGTCCCTGCAATGGTTGTTTTAAGTACCCTTTATGACCAAAAAGGAGAATTTTACCTCCAGCAGGCAGGCTGTCTGGTCTGTAAGCAGGTATGCAGTCTAGGAAGGCTGACCAAGGGTGTGGTGAAGCTCCTGCCTGGCTGCTGGCAGGAGACTGGTGTTCTTTTAGGTTGTAGGCAGAAGTGATCTATTAGCACATTGCCAATGCCCCACCCAAAATTTTTGCTGTAACATTCAGAAGCTTGAGTGATATAGGAGACACAGGGCTTGTTTTGTTTAGAGTTATAACTCTCTCTATATATAGATATTTAATTTGCTGAAAAAATCAGACATCTAATTTCTGGTCAATTTACATTTTAATGCTCAAGTGTTGTCTTGCATATCACCTGGAAATAAAATAGAGACTTCAGACCATGCTTTTCCTTTGTACATTGTAAAGTAAGGAGGAAATTACCTCCCTTTTATGAAAAATGAAGCTGTTAACACTAATCGCTCTCAGTGTGCGACTGAAATGTTAGGCATGAACTAAGATTTCTTTGTTAAAATGATCCAAATTGTATTAACTATATGAGGTTTTTCTCTTTAGCATGTCTTATGTGTCACAATGTCTGTCTGTGTTACAAATTAATGCAAAAATAATGGTCAAGTCCTTAATTTGTTGACTGCGGTTAGAGTTTTTCAGCCTACAAAGTGAATTGGGAGAAAAAGCTGTCCTTCTGAAAAAAACCCACTTGGTTATTGAGTCACTGCTTCAGTATAAATCTGACATATCTTTGTTTCAAGTGGGAACTAACTTACACAACTACTGGAGAGGTTTAATCTGTCTCAAAGTAAAGAGCAGGAAGTGCTCAGGATATTTATACTTCTGTAGTGAAAAGTTTGAATTTCCAAAGAGAATTTCTAATGATCTAGGATGAGAATCATAGTCATTCAATCCAGGAACCTCATTCCTAAACTAATCAATGAACACTACTTTAAAAGTAAGTGTCCATATCATCCTAAACTATGAATAAGTTCACCAATACCTACTGTGGTAATAAAATTGTCATAGTAATTACAGGGCTGGAGAAGTACAAGGTTTAAAATGGAACAAAGATTTGATATACTGACAAAGTCATCCAGGACTAGCTAAAAACAGTAAATGTAATTATTTATTAAGATAAATTTGGTTTAAATTTGATTTTTTTTCCATTTTTTCCCTATAATGACTGATTCTCTGAAAAAAAAAATTCCCAAAATTTTTAACAAATGAGACCTTTTCTCTAACAACTTTCAAGTGCTGGAAATAAAACATAAGAAATAACTAAGATGAAGGTCCAGAAGTTTTAAAGGAAAACTTTGAAGAAAAAGGGACCCCCCCCACACTGCCATTGAAATTGCTTAGAAAAGGTTTTCTGTCAGTAGAGGAGCTCTATTTTCAAGTGCCATTGATTTGCTCACTTTCCCTGCTTCAATATAGCCATAATCCCGGACTATTTATCTTTGAAAGCAGAGAACACATCATATTATGAACCAAACTGTTATGGAACTAAGTTACTTTATATTTTTGTCTTCTCCAAATTCAATTTTTTAGTAGCCATAAAAGAAGACAAACATTATTTGCATAATGAGCCCTTTTCTGTCTCTCTTCTGGTGACATAAAAAGGGATGATTTTTTTTCGTAAAAATAACAGGTTCACCAAATATTTATCAGCTTTTCCAGTAAACTCTAACAAAATGTGATGAATTCATGGAAAAAAACTTGACCAGATAGAATAGAAAGAAGAAAAAATATCAGCACACTAAAATATGTTTGGTTTCGTGTGTTATTACAATCATCACACAGGAGAATGAAATAGTGAGAAAATAGTTGTATTCTTTAGTTGACAATTTTTCCTCCCCCATCATTTCTCTGTGTCATGCCATGAACCTTTACAATGCTGATACAGTTCCTGCAGGTTTGCTTAATGGTAAACATGCAAAAATCACTCAGCAACAGCTTAGAAAAAATATCAAAAGGTCTTTGTTTAGTGGCAGAGTTAAGTTTCTCCTCTGACAACTTCAAGCAACAGGAATGTAGAAAAAGAACATTCTCAGTCAAAACACTGAGCAAAGTTTAGGCACATCCAGGTATGTTCAGGATACAGAGTTCATTTAGCAAAATAAATGGCAACACTACAGCAGACACACACACGAGATGGCAGAGACAAACTGATGTTTCAGAAATCAGAAGACCTTTTTCTATAGGTACTACAATACTTTGCATTTGTTTGCTGCTGCTGGCAGGAGAAGAGGGAAGTAGGACAAGGAGGAGTGGAACAGGAATGAAGAAAAGAGTTTCCACTGACTTTTTATCTCTCCTGAAAGTCCTTGAGGTTTTTTTAAGATTCTAAGATTCTAAGATTCTAGGGTCAGAGAAAGAATAAAAAAGGAAGGGTGCATATAATGTGGTCTTTCCTCAGAAATGCCTGGTCATCTTACAGTAATTAACTAGTTAGGCACCTCTAGAGCTGGCTTGCTTTATTCTTCATTAAGTTATTGAATCTCTTTTTCAACACATGTATACCTTTGGCTTTCACACTAACCCTCAGCAAGAATAATTAATTAAATATCATGTTAATTAAATGATTCATTGTATATCATCTTAAAATCACTAAACAAGTACACACACATCTGTATCCCACCACCTAATTTGTACTTGTTTATATCCCAGCTCTAGTTGTAGGGAGGATATCTTTTCACTGGGTTGCCTGTTGAAATAGGTAGTCCTTGTTTTTAAACAAATAAAACAAACAAGGAGCAAAAGAGAAAATATCATCATTCTTGTGAGATGGGAAGACCAGAGAAACTCAGTAGCTCACAGAAGGGGATACAGCACAGCAGCACACTGAACCCAGAACCATTCCTTGTCTCCTGGAGGTACATCTTTCCTTTGAGCTTTTGGCTTGTAAATTTTGGTTGATCATGTAGAGAAAAAATAAGCTGCAGCATTAACAATGTCTTTCAGAAATCTGCTTCATGCCCCAAACTATGATTTGCAACATTCAGACCCATCTCCTCTCATTTCCCTCACTCCCACCCCCTACACATACTTTCTCTCATCACTCCTGCTCTCAAAATACGTGCAGCCTGACACATACTTGTGTACAATAGCTCCCAATCATTTTCTTTTCATTCCAGTTAAGATGGGAGCCTTGGAGCTAGAGATTTACTAATTTATATGATTCAGTGGTGGTTTGGCATTTTTTCTTCTTTAGTAGCTAGTTAGCTGAAACAATCTCATATATTCATCATTGTTTCTAAACAACCACAAGTAATGGATGTCCTGGCTGTATACACCATTCCCAAAGTACAGGATTGTTTTCTTGGAAGGAGCAACAGTATTGAGGCAGTAACTGAGGAATATGATTGAACATATTCAAGTGAGAACTCCTCCTTTTAATCCACTAAAATCAAATAAATTAAACACATATTGAATGGTTTTTATGAAGGTATGCACTAGCATTAGCAAAGTCTGTGTATCTAACTTAAGTTCATAAGAAGTTATTTTTATATTCTCTAACAAACCCAGTTTTGAGGAGAGTATATAACCCTACTTGAAAGGCTGATAATAAACTGAATATAATTATGAAAACATATGAAACACTATCTATAATTTTTGTATTTTGGTGTACATAATCATATGGTATAGAATTTTTCCAAAGTGTGCTCAGAATATAAAGTGAATAACATGTAATAGCTGCTTCCTTTAACTGCTTCAGTCATTAAAGATTCAAATCATAATCCAAGATAAACTAACTTCAGGAGGTCAGGTTTACTATGGGTTTTATTATTCCATGTGAAACAGAAAGAAAGTAGATCGTTTTCTTCAGGGCAAGAGTCCATTAGTAATTGACACTAAAAACCTGTTAATTTCATAGTCTTGCTCTAAACATTTTAGTCTTTCTCAGCAACTGTAAAAGGAGTGGTTTCTTTTCCAGTGTGTGGGGGAGCCAAGAATCCAGTCTTGACGGGAGTGAGTTAATCAACTGAAAGGGAGAGATGAAACAAAATTGAGAGGAAAGAATGTAAACATGTATATGATAGTGAATTGCAGTGCAGGTGTTAGTCTTGAGTGTGTTAATTTTTGTGCTCTCTCACTGGTTCTCTGTTTAGCTTAAGCACATGAATGGCCTTTAGGTTCCTTGCCATTTGAGTCAGGAATGGGCTTTGTTCTGTGTGCAAGCAGCATCTAAAACAGCTGTGTGTTGATGCCTTTTCAGAGCTGGTGGATGCTATTCATGTGACTACATTAATTTTTATTGTATAAGATATTTTCATATCCTTTAGAAAAAGCAGGTCATGTTTGCTGTCTTCTGCTTGCAATGGAAATTATCTAAAGGATTATTATAGAGATTATTATCCCTTATTATTTTATAAGGGATCTGCTGTTCTGACTCACTGGCTGGTAAACTAATTACACTGATGTGATACTATTCCTACATGGATCGTAAGTTTAATTAGCTGTAAGTGTGCATAGCACCCTCGCATATAGTCACCCTTTGGCATTTTAAATATAAATAACTCCAGTACACCACTCATATTTGTTACCTAATATCTTGTTAACATATCTTTGCAATTTTCTTTTGCATATCAAGAAGAGTTTACTTCTTTCTTCAATTTATTCCGAGTGATTGTCTTGCAGGAATCAATACTATAATCAAAGACTTTGCTTATGATCTTAGGTCTTGAAAGCATGTCTGAGTTACTGCACATGGACTTTTCAAGAGTGCACCCTAAGTCTGACAGAGAGGGGAAGTAGTTTAACTTAGTCTGACTTTCTTCAACCATGGGTTAACTGAAAATTACCTTATACTTGCTGTGGATAAAGAACACACAAAGTTTGTTGTGACAGCTGAACTGCAGTTCAGGAACTTTTCTAAACTTCAGTACTGTGCAAACATTACTGGTTTTAGCACTCTACAAGTATAAAGCCAACCATTTGAAGATATGCTTAATTTGAACATTGGTAATAAAATTTCTCATGGGTTTTTATTTCTAGAGTGTCTTATTATCTAGAAGAAGTTGAGAAACACAGAATTTGCATACCAGGATTCCAATTAATAAAAGAATGTTGAAGGAGATGAACACAACAAGTGGAGAATGTATTTACTCATACAATATTTGTCTCTTCCTTTTAACCATAACATGAGGGTGTTTTTCAGTATTTCTTTTTCTTCCCTGAGAAAGCTGTGGGCCAGGGGGTGGGGTAAAAACATGCACCCATTTGCATTCCTCTTGGCCCAGACTTGGATGTAACTCAAAGCCTGTGCTGCAAATCTGCCTGACTGTGAGTAGGAAAATCTGTCACTGTAGTAAACACTAAAATATTGTGAGATATATTCAGATTTCATTAAAATTTGTTTTGAAATAACACTGCTCATTTGTCTTCACAAGAATGTATACTAGTGATATATCTTCACCTTGTGTGAAGAAGAACACTAACTAACAGGAGCTACTCATTTTGTTACAAACTAACTTTTTAAAAAAATACAGTAATTTTATCATTCCTTTGAGTTTGGGTTTTCTTCCTCTTGGTTTTCTTTTAATTTTTAAAGTAATTTTCCTTTTTAAAAAAAAAATATATATCTTATCCAGAAAATTTAATAAGAAGACTTTTCAAAATATTTATAATTATTTGTTGTTGTTGTTAAATCCTTGTTTTCAATATATATATAAATATGGTTTAGAAGACGGAATTCACTAGAGGAAAGCCAGAATGAATAATTTGATCTGGAAGCTCTTATCCCAGAGAATATGCTTAGTGATTACAGATATTAAATGCTTTGGTTAGGAGTTTTAGAACAAGTATAAATTCCCAGAGGTTGGCTCTAAAATATAACTATATTCTCTGCTGGAATCAGGAGGACTAGTCATGTGGATAAACATAAGAACACATTTTTGAAAAGCTTTTGATCTCCCACATAAACAATCTACACTTCTAATAAAAAAGGTTACAGAATGCTTTTCAGTATAAAACCTCAGTTATTTTTTCCAAATCTTGATTTAAGTGCCTTCTTTGAGTTCCAGCCTCTAAAATTTGGGTAAAGATATGTATTTATAAAAATAAATAAAACATTTTCAATAATCTAAGATGAGGAAAAGGAATATGAATTAGATTTAATTTACTAACAAATATTTTTTCCTGTAATAGGAGTGCCTATCATTCTTATGTCACAGTAGTCTTTCTCTTACTAAACTAAAGTTAAAACCCTAGAAAATTCATACACAGTGTCATTTAAAAAGTATTAGGGTTTATGTGCAAGAGTTCTATCTATAATCATGGAGTATGTGGCCACTGGCGTATGTCTGTGGCAATGTGACCTATGTGTGTGGAAATGTGTTGTTAGATACCTAAAGTAACAGTCATTTTAATTATAGATTACTCACAAAATTGTCTACGTGTGGGTCAGGAATGCCCCCAAGACATTACCTACCCAGATCACATCCCTTTCTTGAGAAAGGATTGCTTCCTTTGCAGCCAATGAATTATGAATGACCTAGAAAACTGAAGAACATAATATATTAAGGAACAACAACAAAAATTAAATTTCTAGGTGTGTACATATACATGCTTAGTTTTTGCTTTTGCTCAACTCTCCTCAATTGAAAATGCAGAGGCCTGCCTTTGCTCCTGAATAGTACATGAAAACCACACCGTTAAACCCCCGCGTCACCCTTTGAAAGCGTACCCCATGGCGATAGGCTTTCATAGCTCAGCTTCCAAGGAGGCTAAGCCTCATTCAGAAACCCAAATTATCAATTTCTCTTGTTTGGAAAGCTTGAACAATTCAGGCAGATAAACATGCTTCTGACCCATTGCCTAGTGATGCCTATTCTAAAAACTTGTCCTGTGTGGAAGTCGCTGTGAAACAAAATGCTATGACACTTCAGGGCTGTGTAGTTATGGACTGAAGTTATATTGGTCCTGAAATACATTTCAGGCTCTGTGCTCTAAGCTTGCAGAGCACCAGCTCACCTCATTGAAATCAGGTTAATCCCCGAAAAAGCAAGAGCAGTCAATGGCACTAAAGCTTCAAATATGAATGATCAAGAACACGTGAGGTTGCTGAAAGAATATCGTCTCAGTGGGAGGACTTAGGGAAGCAATGATCTATAATCCCTTGAATGATTGTCCTTTTTAAGCAAAATTGCTCCAAATGCCTTTTGGGATATATTCTTAGAGTCGAACCTTTATTTTGTCTTTTTATTTTGAGAATGAACAAGTAGGAATTATCTTTTTTTTTTCCTCCTTGCAATAATGAAAAAGAATGAAATGGTCTGGTGGATTATACATCCTCTTGAACTTAATTCCCAGGAAGGATACAAATGTTTTGAATTTGTTATCTTGACCACCTTAAACTATACTGCCTTTATCAATGTCATTTATATATCAAGGTCAAATATACAGACAATCCATGTATAGGTGTTATATATGATATGTCAGGTAATCAGTATATTTTATCAGATATTCAGCATTGGAGGTTTTTTTCCATTATGTTTTTGAGTCTGTAAGTATCTGTGTGGGAATCATGTTGTGAACTTATTCTCTAAATTCTCCGTGGTAGCACCCATAAGAGAAGTTGTAATAGAGTAGAGGATGAAATTTTCCCTTGTAGATCAGGAACGGAGCCTGTTCCACTGCCCTCTCTGACATTAAAGATAGCTTGACCCATCACATTTCTGTTGATTTTGAGAAATTAAAATATTTTACCCAGACACCTCAGAATTTGATTTTATTTTGGATTGTTCAAATTTATTTGGAAATTCTGGTTCTCTGATGCTAAAGTGACAGACAAAAGGAATACTGGAGATCTGGGAAGAAAAATTATTTGTGGTCTAGATTATTCTACTCCACATGTTTTTGGAAAAGGGTTTTGATCAAATTGTTTGAGGAGGTTAATGAGGAATGGTTTTTGGTACTGCCTTTCTACTGATGAACAAATATGTTTGGCAACTGTGAAGCCATCCGTCAGCCAGATAGGAGGAAGCTCCATGGGGAAGGTGTTGCTTTGACAGATGCCTGCAGCTCTTGCTTGAATTGAATGGATTGTACATCTGGCTGCCTACAACGACATCACACGACACAGCACAACCTCTTTGTCTCCCTGCCTCCCACACCCTACCTCTCCACTCTCTGTTTATTCTGGGTCTGGCTCCGCAGCTGTGACACTGACTTCATCGTGCAAACGTGGGTAGAGTCTCCCTGCACTGCCTACTAAGAATTGTTTTGCAGAAATGTGGCTGCTGTCCAGACGTCTGTTCTCGTCTCATCTTGTATTTCTGTTTAGACCTTTTGATCTCATTCCTGCCTCTGTTGTTTTGTTTGTTTCACTCCTTGTCCCAAGAATCCCGTTGCTTTTTTTGGTCTCTGAAGCCTTTCCTTCAGTCACAGAGCCAGTCATTCTGTTTGCCCTGGCCAAGGCCTCCACCAGGCTGCAAATAAGTTATCCAGCTGGTAACTGCAGTTATCCATCACACCAAAGGATGACTGTGGCAATATAGCCTATGACTAGAAGGTCTCTTTCATTCCCAGATTAACAAAGATATTTTGTGTTCAGCATTGACCAGCATTATTAGTGTCTTCCAAATGTTATTTATTGTGCAGACCCATGCAAGATTTGGGGGTTTTTTAAAATTTAATTTTATTTGTTTTCCTGGCAATAGCATGGTTTGTAATCACCTTTGTGTTCTTTTTTTTTTTTTCTTCAGCAGATGTGAAATACTTTGTATGAGTAGCTACATACGATCAACTTTGGGGTTTTTTTTAAAGCTATATAAAATGAGTTTTACTCAGAGGATTCTGATAAAGGAACTTGCATGCTAAACAGCCTGTATTTTTCATAAAGGTATACACTGAAACTTAAAAAAAGATGTAATTTTTTGTAGGTGACAAGAAGGTTACTCGAGATTTTTATAGTTTCAATTTTGATTTTTATCTTAAAATGTGTATTGTAGGTTGAGTGATTGCAATGAAGTACTATTGGAAATTCTAAGGAATCGATGAAAAAATCAATATGAGCACAAATGAAAAAGGGGTGAGGCATTATGTACTTTGTTTACCAAAATAATAGACTGAGTTTGAAGGAATGTGCTCTATTGACAGAATATTACAATATTTTCTTCAGAATATAATTAATCAGTGCAATAAGGGATAACACTGTGGTGAGAGCCAGTGACAGAAAGAAGAGTGCACACAGTTAAAGAAATCTTCACTGTTCTCCTGCTGGACTGTCTCCTAACTGTTCATGTGCACAGCCCTACTAGCAGACATTTAGAGAAGCTTGTGATTTATTAAACTCATATTTTTTTGCTTTGCTTACAATGAAAAGCAAGAAGATGTAATATGACTGTCCCCAGTACACACTTGGGAAAATGAGGAGATAGAAGCATTTTGCACTCTGGTATAGAGACTGCTCTCTTTTATGAACTCTAACAAAAAAGGGTCATGGTTTTTTCTGAGAAATAGCACTGTTTTTTAAAATTTGAGTTAAACAGTGCTGTCTGCAAAAGTCCTACACCTTCATCTTGTCAGAACACTGGCCACAAATTAATACCTTTGTGCAGACAAACCATTCAGTGATGTTTTTCCTTGTCTCTGTGCTACACATTTACAAAAGCAGAGCTTTCACAGGATCTTGCAGCTTAAAGAGGCATAGTGACACAGTGACTTTTAGTCTAAGGTTGCTGTATCTTTCCAAATCTTAAAGTTTGGCCACGAAATTTCACTGAAATGTTGCATGTTAATAGCAGCAGCAAATATAAACCAGTGGTCTATTTTCCAGCCAGTTCTACAAAAGTAGAGATTTCTGAAATATCTTCAGTGCTTGGGATAAAGTAATCAGTTATATTCTTTTCCCCCAAATTTTTTTTATGAGCAGTGTTATGCTCTTTTAGTAAGGACTCTCCATTTGTTATTGGTTTAGGAAAATCCAGTATTAAGTGCAGACAGTGCCTAAGCTATATGAGAGACTCTTGACAAGTTAGTCTAGTCCACAAAAGATCTATGACCAAACTTAGGGATGAAAATATGTAGAAGCTGAACTACAAAGACCCTTGAATTAGAACGCCTGGCAGTTTTTTTGTCTCTTCCATGCAGTTTAGGATGCTTTTGTGAAATTCCTAACATATCATTAGTGCCTCTGAAAGACAAATTCAGAATTGATCTTTTTTCTTCTCTGCTGGGAGCTTCCAAACCACTTTTGATGGTCAGTAACCAACTGCATGTGAAAACACAGAAGAAAAAGGAAAGCAAAAGTAAAAACCAAAGGTAAAACCTTTAAGATCAGAGTGCTACTGGATGAAGACAGTAATATAACTTCTTCTGTTTCTATATCTGAGAATTTTGATTGCTTGATTGATCTGAGAAAATTGAATGCTTTTTTATTTGGGTTACCTCCAGTTTTGATTCCTTTAAGCTTCTTTCAAGGTTTCATATGTTTGATTGAATAATTTTATGAAAGTGCAGAAGTGGATAATTTTGGACAAAGAGTGAACCTATTTAAGAAGGGAGGCAATAAGTATAATAATATTGGTAGAGATGGGACAGATTGAAATGGCCAGTTTAGAGATGTTGTCAAAAGAGCTTGTGACCTTTAAAAAATAGTCGAAGTCCACTTATGATGTTAATATTAGGGAGGAAGTCCCACAACAGCATATCGCTGTCTCTGAACTGCTAGGAGTTTAGAACAACTCATTTTGGTGCACAAGGTCTGATCTGATATGTATGTATCATGACAAAGTACTTCACTGTTGGATGTAATATTGGAGCTGGCTGTGTCATAAAATTAAATTATCAGGGGAAAGTATGAAGGGCATCTGTGCAGTGTGTTTGAAGCATGCTATTCTAAAGACAATGGCTTCATGAGAAAAAGCAAATTCTTGTGCATTTCTCAAATTAAACTGCTGCAAGAGACAGTTATCCTACAATTGAAATGCAAAGTAAAGATAGTGAGTTGAAAGATGAACAACAACAAACAATGACTTTTTGAATAACACATCAAGAAAAACAAAGGTGGTGGATTTATTGTCGTTTGCTAAGTACACCTAATCCTGACTTTCATGACCTCTGAGGGAGGGAAAGCACATAGAAATGCATCTGGAATACAATTTAGAAACAATCAGGGTTTTAAGTCTCCTTCAGGAGAGCTTGCCTGCGTTCATTTCTCGTGAATTGTTTTATTCTCCACCATTATTACAAAGAGACATTCTAGTTCAGCCAGACTCCAGAGACAGACCTAGCTGGGATGTGCTTCCTTGAGAAGAGCTCAGCACAAGGCCTATATTCCAGAGAGGCTTGCGCCTCTGGTACCAACGGGATGGAGTCCAGGAGCCCCATCTGCTGCCGTGAGTCATCACTTTGCGTCCCCCAGCAGGACCAACACCTGTTAGCAGGGCAAGAAGAACAACCCGCCAGCCTGTTACATGACAATAATCTCTGTGCACCGTGTATGGTCAAATCACAAACATGAGATTGCAATAAAATGCAACATCTCCATAAATCTGTCATCTGACGGATACGACTGGAAATGCCTGTATCTCACCATTCTGTGCAAAATTCCTAACGCAGCGTTATCAGTGGATTCAGAAAGCCAACATTTACAAAACCAACAAGTATCAGCAGAGTCAGTTATTGGAAGTGCATGCAGGTAGGAATTCTTTTGTGGCACTTTTGTTTATTTTAAATATCACACCCCGTCCCAGATTGAACATTAGCCATTTCTGTAGTTTTCTTTATTCACTCCCAGTTATTCATTAGCCTTTTTTTCCCCCCTTTGTTCAGCTTCACAGTTTCAGTGCCTTTGATATGCTTGTTAAATTCATGTTTTGGTTTAATACTCTTTGGAGAAAGGCTTTAGTTAAACTATGATTGGTAAGGTGCATATTTCCTGAAGGTTAAGAGTCTCAAGAAAGTCAGTAATTCTTGGCTGCACCATAAACAAGGAGATACAACTCATCAGTATTTGTGAAAAATGCTTTGTGTTTGCTGAATTTCTTTCACAAAAACAAAAGAAACATTATCTAAAAGTATGATTTTTTTAGCAGACTGTGATTTTTAAATAATTTTTCTTATTTTTCAGTTTTGAGGCACAGCATTTACTTTGTATTGCTGATGGCTTCTGAGTTTAAAAAGGTCCTGAACTTTTCCTCTTACTATACAAGGCTACTATGTGACTGTGGGTACACATGCCTGTTGGAGGACTTAGTGGTGGCCAGGAATGTGAGCCAGGTGTGGGGCTGAGCGTTGTGGGTAGAGGAGAGCCTGAAAAGGAAAACTGCACTCACTTACCTGTGCTAAGTTGCTTTGGGGAAAGTGACAGTCTGAACCAAAACTTGTTCTTTAATTCAATTTTGGGGTTTGAGATTAGCAATACATATATAAATTCAAAGACAGGAGACTGTTGAAATTCTTGGCTTAAGTGGAGGGGATTTTGGTGGAGTTGTCTTTGTTTTACAGAAAGACTGAACACAATTTGCAATATCCTGTACATGACTTGAAAGCATACATTGTGAAGGTGTATAAATGAATCACATAAAGAAAAGCAATTAGAATACTCATCTGCCTTCAATATTTGCCTTTATAGGAGCTTTTAAATGCATAGGTGTAGAATAAAATAAATATAAATTCAGTGTGAAAACTGATGAACAGCTATGAGATGTGATCCAGTATTAATCATTGCTGATGAGCAGTCAATTACCATGATCCATGATCCAAATACCATGATCCAGAGAAGGATCAAATATTCCAGAAGCCACTCGAACCATATTTACTCAGACACATCCAATAAAAACCTTTTCAACTCTAGTGCTCTTTAGGCTCTTTGGCCTGCTATCTGATTGGGTGGAAATCTGTAATCTCTGAGACAATTACGTTTGAAAGAGTTTGTGAAAATAGTGACTAGTGGAGGAGGTGACCCGACTGAAGAAAAGGTTTCCAGGTGAGTTCACAGCTTCTTCGACATTCCCTGGCGATGAAAACTTTCTCAGTGTTCGAAGCATCTCTTTGATATAGAAGGCATGGAAGATTGCAGCTGCCTGCCTTGTCTGTCGCTGAAACAGCCTTTTTTCTCACAATCCTCTGGTCACAGTGAGTGTGGCTCCTCAGAGGACAGAGCAGAGCCCTTCTAAATTTGAGGGAAAAGATGCAGCTGGGAAGTGATGCTGTTAGTTAGCTTGGGAGCTTCTGAACTATATAGGGCAGGTGGGAAAAGGTCTACTAGACCTCTTAAGGTTTTGGCCCCCAGCCACAGCATGTCTGCACCTGATGCAGAGTACTTGGCTCCGAGGACTGAGACAGATGCCCAGGAGATGAGGCAGCACTAATTCCTCTAATCAGAGAAGCATTTGTTTTATCACACTTTGCGGCAAGAGAGAGAGTCCTGCAGGGTCAGACTACTGCCATTTGCCACAGAAGAGCATTCAGAGCTCTTAACTCCAATTGTGCTCCTGTGGAGTCTCCATTCAGGCTTGTCCTGGAGAGTTAGAGGGCAATTTAACCTGCTATGCAGCGTGCAAGGACTTGTCTTATGTGACCTGCTGCCCATTAATGACTCTGGCTTGTAATAACTAACCATAGCAATTCAGAAATTAACAGAGAAATGTGAATTAAAAAAAAAAAAAGAAATACAAAGAAATAAAAATACAGAGGCATAGAGGGCCTTGGGTTCCCTAGTGTAGGCTGGAGAATGAGACAGTGGCTGGTCCTAGCTCAGGCACTGTTTATCATGTAAATCAATTGAATCAAGTGGAAATAGCTCTTAAAAACTCCTGTCTAACAGAAATGGAACTTGATGGCTTAAACTTGTATGAACATATTTCAAGGCTGTCTGGAGCTTAAAATACTGATCATGCTGTGAATTGGAGTCTTTTTACTTTTTGGTATTGTTAACTCCTTAGTGTCACTGGCTAACAGCTCATAAAATCCGATTATTATCTGACAAGGTTTGTTTTCAGGTTTCCACAGCTTCCTAATGACACATTTATAAAGTTTTATAGCGGTCAGTAACGTGTCTTCTCTTTAGGGTTCATCGTGGTGGCACCCTGGAACATAAAACGAAAAAAGCCTCCCTATATGTTGGACAAGCTCTAATCACAGGCAGTTAGTTATGGGAAATGAAGGCTCTGTAGCACAATGGGGTTGATGTGCCCCATTCCCTCCCCTATTGCACTTAAAATTTAATAGTGACTTCAGTCCCTCTACAGATGCCTCAGCTCAATTTGACCTATGGATTTTTTCTCTTTTTTTGGTGTGTCTTTCTGAATTAAGCTCCTATTATTTTTTTTTTTTCTTATGACCTGGCAGACACTGGTATTTGCTGAGAACTTTAGTTTTTTAGTGACACAGCAAGGTAATCATGTTCAGACCTATTTCAGACATCTACAATGAACTTTTTTTCTTAAAGTAGCTGGTATACTTTCCTCTGCTATTCAAATGATACATAAAATGTAAGCCAGCTAATTATTCTTGTCATCCATTTTACTTCTACTGGTAAGATAAGGTGTTTGATAGCTATGGGCAGAAATTTTAAGCTCTGAGGTTAACACTCTCTCTTTAAATCAACAAATTAAATAGGTATATTAATAAGTTAATAGATCTAGACTTTTGCTCTTTCCCCATTTTAATAAAAAAATAGATAGTAGATAAGATTCTTCACCACGTAAATACTCCAGTTGTGATGTAAGTTTTAGAAAATACAGATGCATCCTGTCACACTCAAATTCCACATATTATGCATTAAATTACCTGAGTGTCAGTCCTATCAACGACCCTCAGCCTCTATGTGAAATTAAGCTCAGCACTGAAGGAAAATATGAACTCTCACACTTAGTCAGCTTGACACATGTTCTTGTTTCAGCAGGAAAAGTTCATTCCAAACATGTGAGGTGCATCTCACATGTTTGTTATTCATTGAACCTTTATGCCTGTATTTTTGTTGGAATATTTCATTAGGGAACAATTCAGACATTCAAAATAATGAGTTGAGTTTTATACATTTATTTGAGAAATTCATTTCTATAGTTCCCATCAGATTATATTAGTTACTGAATTAAGAAAAAATGTAGATAGAAGTCCTTATTCAATTTTGTATTTAATATTTCACTTAGGCAATTTAATTTTAAGAACAATGGGGAATTCCCTGAGTAAAGACCAAACATACAAACAGAGGAAAACCAGTTGTTCATCTAAAGAAGAGTTTTCTGATACATCAGTTTGGACAGGACACAAGAACGAGCCAGTTTCTCTTATGTAGAAGGTCAACCTAGATGATCATAAATGGTCTGTAGCCTTAAAAATCCACAGGAAAAGAATGTTATTATTGATTTCATAATATTGCTGAACATAGATGGGATAGGCCTAGAAAAACAGAGGCCGAAGCTATCTAGAAAAAAAACAGTTTAATAAGGGAGATCGGTAAAAATAATGATTGCTTCCTCAGAATTTTTCAGTTTGTGGTGCTTGTTTGTTGTCTATAATATGCAAGGAATGTTGTTACTCCTTTCCATTTATAATTTACTTCATGACCATATATTTATAACGTTTCCAGCACTTACATTCTATTCACGATATATTGCTATTTTAATGCAAATGATTACCAAATAATGACTTTCTGCTTAAGAAATAATCTCCTTTGTTACATGGCCTGCATCTGATAATTGAATATGACTAGAATGAATATGTGCATCCAGAGCAGTAGGTGCAGATGTGTGACAGGGATCAAAATCAATTATTGGGCTGCCTTGCTCACAACAAAAGTGAACTATTGCCATTAACATATTTTTTTATTAAAAAAAAATTAAAAACTCATAATGTCTTTAAAATTAAAACAAAAAGCATACCATTAATTCATTTTCTTCAGGTGATACTTAATCAGAGTAAAAGTCAGACAGAGTAATTGCTATAACAATCACTGTATCCTCATATTTTGTCTCCCAACTTATTAAGCACTCTGATGCAGATGGGCTTGTGAGATGGAGGGAAGAGTGCAGTTGTGAATTATCGAAGAAATTCTTATTGTCTTCTGATAGAAGTTTATGACTTGGGAAATTATTGATTTTAAAAATTTCTTCCACCGAGGAAATTGCCATGATTTGTACACTTCTTCTTCTGTTGTTTTCCACCTTCTAATTCACACGCAGAGGCATGTATGTGTACACAGAGACACACGTATTCACACAAAATACAGAGAAATTCTTTTTCAGATTTCAGTCATTTTGCTTGAAATGGCAAGTATTTTTATATGGTTTTTTTGTCTTTCTGGTATCACTTTCTGTTACAAGGCACATGCTGCATAATCAGCCAACTACTCTGTAATTACACTGCAAAGACTATGTAAATACCTAATTATTTTCATGCAGATTACTTGATAATTATACTACCAGTTACGAAGTAATTCAAAGAATAATTACCATGTAACTTCCACTTTTTAGATGTGACGATAAGGCTTTGTTTTAAAGATATAGAGAAGTGCATAATTATCCTGGGGTTACATTCTACTCAGATTGTCGATTATCCTATATTTACAGTATTATTATATGGCTACTGGGCTCAGTATTGTGTTATCATAATTAAAACAAAAAAATCTTTGCTCTTTGCTTTATAACAAGTGTTAGACAATGCCAATGTTATTTTTTTCTACTTTCCTATTAATTGAAATGGATTTAAGATTTTTTTTTTTGACTGTGAAGAAGGAACTGTCTTTTTGTACTAATTTTGTACTGTGCTTTTTGAAAAAGAAAATGACATGGGTCCAGATTCTTAAATGGCACTTGGATATACAAAAACTCAATTAAGCCAAATGAAATTTTAAAATTTCTAGAGTGGTTACCAAGGAGTATAGCTTAAAGAAGAGTGGGGAATCCCAGTAAAGATACTGTCCCTCTTGTAGGCTAAACTAGAGGGAGACAGGTTGGCGGGTCTTATCTACTTTCCTCAGGGTGGAATTGTCTTCTTCCATTTCTGATTGCATAAAATAGATTTAGGATACAATGAACACTTTGAGGTGTATGAAATGGCTGTTGTTACATTTCTAGCTGTGAAGCTACAGATTAATGAATGTGTTGCCTTGTTGGCCCAGTTAATCTTCCATTGCATAATAGAAGATGTTTGAATAGCAAGGAATGAGAATGTTCTTTTTATTCTTCTGAAAGCCTGGTACCTTGTTTGTTTGCTGTAGCCAGAGGAGGAAAAATAGTGCATACAGTGTGATTTATTTCTATTCTATGACTTCCATTATAATGCCCAAATACTCTCCCAATTATCTTGATGCTGAATTCAGTGCAGCACACACCACCAAGGCTGCATATAGAGGATATGACCCCAGGCTATCTCATAGGAGGCAGTAGTTGAACAAAAAGGTTGAATCCCACCCATAAGATTATTAAGGACCAACATTTGACAAAAACAAAATTAAAAAATCACCTGGAAGAGTATCTTGGTGAAGGGGTTGAAAATTCATCATCTAGCAAGGATATCTGAGGAGCTTTGCTTTAGTGATAGCAGCCTATGACTGCCTGATACCATCTGAGCACAATCCTTGCTGGAGAAGCCCAGCTGAGGAGCCTGGACAAGATCTCTGCTAGGAAGGGGAGACAGTGGCACCAGCACTTGAAATTTTCCCTTTGTTCTGCAGGCTTCCACCCATGTAGGTAGCAGGTGGTTCTGTTTCTGAAGGACAAAATAAGAAGGAAGTAGGCAGTGCTTCCTTTCTTTCTTCTGCACACAGGACCATGTTTAAACACTGAAAAATGGGCATCATTGCCATTGCCTTGTGGTGGTGCACCTCAACCCTGACCTTTCCTCACGCTGCATTTGGTCCCAGAAATGCCTGTTAGGCCTTGGCCTTGATGAACAGCACCTGGACTAAGTTCCTCTTGAGATTTTCAGAAACACTGTTCACTCCCAGGAACTAGTGCTTTCTAATGAGGTCCTGGTTTTTAACTGACAGCCTTGGGAACTCATTTTTCTTGCCTGAATATAGTCCCAAGTATAACAACATTTTTGTGATTGAACTTTCAAAGAAAATTATCTACCCAAATTGCAAGCCAGATGAAAAATTACTATGACAAAAGCCTCTTGCAACCCTATAAACAGTGGTTCTAAGCGAGACCCTTTAGGCTCTCCTGGACCACAGTGGCTGTGACCAGCAGTCTCCAAGTGTGATGCTTGTCAGAGACAGCAAATTCTCAACTTTGCTATTCTTGGAGGACTACCACCAAATGATGGTGACAGAGCCTGGGCTGATACCCCAACTCATTGAGGCTCAACCCTTTTTCTGTTGAGAACATTCAAAGGCACCTGTTGTAAATACTTCACTGAAATCAAGGGGAGTTTTTCACAGGTATACCTTGTACATACTCCTTTAGGTCTGTGTGCATGCAAGTGTGAATATGCTATAGCAAATGCACTATGTATTCTGTTCTCATAGATTCTTAAATTATTCTTATGACTGCCACTCAGCAAAATTTTACCAGTGAGTTATTTTGCTGGTAAAAGAGGGCAAAGGATTATTTCTATTGCTGTGAAACCCTGAACAACCCTTGAAACTATTTTCATTAGAAGGCTGAACATGTTATGGTAGCTCTGTTATTTCAACTGTGACTACAGTGTATAAAAATCTGTAAAAAACATTATCATGAGCATCAGGATCTGTTGCATCTAGTGTAAGGATGCAGGGAAAATTCCTTGCATATAGGTATGCAAGGTACATTTGCAGCAGAGAAACTCACCTGAGATCTGCTAAGCTAAGCTTACTTTTTTAAACTCAGGCAAAGAAACCTAAAGAGCCATTCTTCTCTCTAGCTCTTGCACAATACAAACAACTCTGCTAATATTACATCAGTGCTAGTGTGGCTTGGAGGGAGATTTTGTTCCAAAATATTCAACATGCTTTTTACCTAAAACCCTTTATAAATCTGGAGTCCTACCCAGGCTGTTAATCAAGGCTTGTCCATGTATATGTTGCTTTATAGTTTGTAAAACAGAAAACAGTCTTTCATGTATGTGTGTGTATCTTTTTTATATATCTCTCTATAAATGTGTATATGTTTATGTGTATTTTTCTTCTATCTGCATGTACATATCAGACAGTGGCTGATCTTAACTAGAAAATGCCTCATTGTAACTGAAAACTTGCTGTCAGACGCCTTAGTATCATATGTCTAATCCACTCAAACTGCTAGACAGCATGTCCTGGGGCTCCCTGATAAGTTTCAACTGGTACTTTTCAGAAGCATCCTGCCTGCTTACACCCTGGAGCTGCTAGGTGACAAAAGGGGCCAAGGCAAATATGAGCTGCCAGGGAACTTTTTGGCTAATCTGTAAGAATATATTGTCAAAAAAATTTGTTTCATTAGACTGGAGGATGATCAGACCTAAGATAATTTTTTATGTGTTTTCAATGTTTCAGTTTTCCCCATTCTTACTATGGCAGCAGGCCAGTACTTCAGTGTAAAATGTCAATGGGCTGTCGGGACCAGAGACACTGTGACTATTTGGCAAGATTTAGATATGGCTTACTGCATTGTTTTAAAAATCCACTTGGGTTGTTGATTCCATCCTTTCTCAACCTGACTGTTCGGATGTGGTATTTTTTGGGAATGACTTCAGCCATCTGGTATAGTAAATGATGAAGAGTAAGAGTTGGACCTTCCTACTCTCACTGGATACTGTTTCTTTGAGAAAAAGCCAAATATACGAGACACATTCCTTGTGTACTGAGCCAGCCTGTCCTTTTCTGCACACCCTTCAAAGCTACGTGCACAGTGAAAAGCACAGAGCTGCACTGTGAACTAGGGGGGATCTATTCCCAAAAAGCAGTATTGGTCTCTGCAACTGTTCAAATGATTCAGGCACTGAGAAAGCCATGACTCACAGCACTGTTACTGAAGCAGCCCAGTTTTCCTAATGGTGAATGTCTGACTTGCTAGGTATGAGTCCTCCAGGAGACTTATGATGTAGGATATTGGAGAGATAGCACAGGATGTGTGTGGGTGTTACAGATGGCACAGGAGTATGTGTGCAGGGCTACAGCACATGGAGCCTTAGGGTTTGCTGTGCTGTATTTAACAGCAACCACAAAAAATAAAAATCTTTCTACATTAATGACCTGATAACAGTAGCTTTGGCTCTGCACCCTTGTTCTTTAGTATGCTTCATTTTCAAACCTAAAGTAAAGGGATTGCAGTCCCCATCTTCACTGAAATTTGCTTTTGAAAGTTATTTTAAAGCCTGGTTGTTGTAGCAGCAAAACTGGGGAGTATTCAAGTGATGTAACATATGTTCATGGTGTCACTAACTCTCCTGGTAGAATCAAAACCCTTGCGATAAAGTTAGTATTTTTTTTCGACTTCAATCAACTGCTAAAATGAGGAAGTTGCACAAGACCTACAGCTATGTTTTTGAAAAGAATGTGCAATTTACAATTTCCTTGGACAATAAATACTCAGCAATGCTTTTCAATGCTTTTCTAAAACCAGCTGTTTAAACGTTCACAAAATATGTCAAATGAGAATTACTTTAAAACATTAGTGCAAAACACAGCAGGAAATTCAGTGGCGTAGATGCAGATGTTTGATGCTGTAGGGTACCCAAGACATCCACACGGGGCTGGAAGATTTGGCAAACAAAAGAGACTTGCAGTTGACCCAAATTCTTCTGGAGAGCAGTTTGGGTACTTTATATTTACTTTTGTGGCAGTGCCTGTTTTTAGGCCACTGAATTCCACTTCTGAATTCAGCTGATGTGAATTGTCTCATCAATCCACATCTTGCAGAGGCTATGTTACAAATAGCTTGCAGAAATCTTACCCTGCCCTCACCCTGCTCAACTTGTCCTCTCCAGCATTTTGTTCACCAGGACTGCATGTCTGGCTCCAGCTTCAGTTTAAGGCTGTGTTTCCATCTCCCTGTCCAGTTCTTCCCTTTGCTAAAGTAGGCAGATTGCAAGAAGTCATCTGAGTTCTTGAAAAATTCTGGTGGGAGTTTAGGGGGGATGGTGGAATAGCTTGAGGGTTTATTTCTTTCCAGTTGAAGCTTGGCTACTGTGCTTGATTTGTGTGTGAAAATCTTCCTCAGGTTGTACGTCATCCTGGTGTTCTTTTTTTGTCCACACAAAACAAAACACAGTGTCAGTACCTCATCTGAAAAGCCTGAGCTTTGCTCTTGACTGGACAATATGTATAAAATGAGCAGGAATGAATGTTAGCTGACCTGGAGAGCTGTGTGCAGCTACAACCTGCAGCTGCCTCTGGGGTTTTTGTAGTGAGAAAAACTGTTCTGCATTACAATGAATGACTGAGGGCATGATATTTCATTGAACAGGTATAATACACCTGTGCACTCTCTTGCATCAAATTGTAGAGTCTGGGCAGGTAAATAAAACAAAGCTAACTGGAAGCTTTTCTTGGCCTGATCTGGTCTATCTGGATCCCTGCCTAAGCAGCTCCTGTTCAATACAGAAAGGTGGCCTGGGCAACTATCCTGTGTGTCCAAAACATAATCCTCTTTTTTGTGTTGGGATATGCTCAAATCCCACCTTACAAAGTATTGTTTGTGCTTTTTCTTCTGCTTGCAACTCTAGATAATATGAGTAATTTAGTGGGTTCAGGTTTTTGGAAAAGTATACCCTTGTATATTTATTTTTGTCACACCAGTGTTGCATTTTGCTAAATAAACATTAGAAGGCTGCTCAGTCTGCTCTCTGTGACTATGAGGATGCAAAAAGAACCATAAGGCTTTGCGAAGATGTGAATGTTCAGTGGATTTCCCAATTGCTTCTTGTACCAACTACTTCATGTCATCATTTTCTCAGAGGAGATACACTGTGTGATACACTGTGTGATTCACTGAAGTCATTCACAATATTTTATATTGACTCACACCTTTGCAAATTGTATGAAAATTAATGCAGTGTCAGAATTAGCTAGTGATTCTTAATGCTGCCTGTACAACTCCATTTGGCATTTTATAAATTGATTTATGATTCCAGGGAGATTCAAGTGAAAAAGCTATTAAGCTAGTCTTTTCTTAAAAAATGTAAAATTGCTGATAAAGTTTTTCTCTTTCCAAATACATGAACACATATATGAAGAATTTCCTTGCTATTTTAAAATAATGCAAAACTCTGGAACTATTTGATAAAATTCATTGTAGTTAATGTTGTTGAAAATGTCTATTACAAAAATATGACTCACTTGACGTTATAATTACTTTCAAATTGTATTCACCATGACTATGTTGACATCTGCTGTTCCTTCTTTTTCAGGTGACATTCTTTCCTCTGCTCATGAAGGCAGGAGTTTAGTCATGCTTTGTAAACAAGTTTTAAATGTAAAATTTTGCTGTCCAAAAGTAAGGTTTTATTTACATGAAATATATCAAAAATATCTGGAGAATAGTTTGGGTTTTTTTAAAAGACAATGTTTTCAGAAGTAATTGCTCTATCTGAATGAGCATAAAATTAAAATATTAAAGTGTTTTAAAATGGAGCAAGTTTTGTGTATATAATATTCAAAGAAAACACCATACGATCTTTTAGAATCAAACATTTTCCACTGTACCAGATGAGAAAAAGACATTGGCAATCAGCCTATAAGTTCTCTTCCTGGCTGATAATAATTGTTCTTTTAAGTGTTCTGCAGTGTTTAATCACAAACTAATATTTTATTGTTTTATTGGAAGCAAATAATCATTCTCTTGGAGTTCTCCACTTTGATTTGGACTCATCCCGTTCTCAAATAACACTCACTGAAAAGGATTAGTTAAGTCAAAGCCATTTCTCACTGTATTGTGTTGTATCCTAAACTGTTTGGTTAGGGTGAGGTGGGGGAGACTCCTGTAGGAACAACAGGGCGCGTTGACTTCATCAAGAGGCAAATTTGACATTATAATTGTCAGTGTAATGTTTTGGCGTGTGTTGTGCATATCAGGCAGCGCCCTTGCGGAGGTGCAGTCTAGAACTGAATTGGTGCTGCCTCTGGCGGGGCACAATAGCTGTAGCCTGATCCTGCAGGCACCACGCAGTGGCCGGATGGGATGAACATGCTCTTCTCTTTCAGCTGGATTTTTGACAGATATAACAAATCATGATTGATTATGTAACTTCTACAGTGTAAATTCCCCTCTCTCTCTCCACCTCTTCAACTTAAGAAAGATGGTGAAAATGTTTAGGAGCTCTTGTTTATAAGTAAAATGCTCTTACTTTAAATTGGTACTCCTTTTCTCAGCCACCTAACATAAACAAAGAGAAATATCAGAATGCTGAGTAGTTCTTAGTGGGTTGTTTTGGGGAGTTGGATGAATACAAAACTTGTGAACACAATGAACACCTTAGGGGTTGTGGCAGCTTTAAATATATTATTTTTAAGGAAAATTAACTCCTAGAATATAATCCCATAAACCAAGTCTTGGCTACAAATGAATCATTAATGTTGATTTACGCTCTCTTCTCTCTCCTGGAGGCTGCATAAAAATTTGTTCTGGCCTCTAAATGAGGGTACTGCAAAGTATTAATAATTAGGGGGAGAGAGAGGGAGATAAACTTCTTGTTTCAAAAGACTGTTATAATGACTTTTTGAGAGAAAAGAAAGGCAATACCAACCAGTTAATGAAAAGCAAAACAAAAACTTTCTGTAAGTAGCAGTGGACAACTTGAAGGAAAAACAAAGAAGCTTCACATTTTCAATGTGTATTTATTAGGAGATGTCACTGAAGAAAAACTGGAAATCCACAGCATATAACAAGCATGATATATTGAACAGCAGTCCTCCCTGCCCACCCTCCTGTTTCTATATTTACCATTACAAATTGAAACCTCACTTCTACTTATGCTGCTATCTTTAAAACTTAAAATGGCTTGAAATCAGATAACAGTGACCAGAATAATCTAAATAAAAGTGTTTCCTATCCTGAGCCACCACCAGGCTGTTTTTTTTTTTTTTTAACTCCCTCTCATTGTTTGCCTCACTCTTTTGCTGAACATGTGTCTTATCTCTGAAGCCCAGTGAGTAAGAGGGACCGGCACTGAGGACAGAGTGGGCTGGACAGCACTGAGGGCTGGGTGTAACCACGTTGCACCATGCCAGAGAAAGCTTTCTGCACTGTCTGTAGCCAAAGGGGCAGGCAATGCAGGTTGATTCATGATGGAAACTTTTCAGACTGGCACAGGTTTGTGGGACCCACAGCGATTCTGATCTTGATAGAAATGCTACTGTATTACTTAAAAAAGAAATAAACGTGCTGATAGCATTTCAGAATGAGAGAAACACATCCTATGTAGCAGAGGCAGTCAATTCTGTGCTATGACTTTTGTCTTATATTCAGTTTGGAGTAAATAGATGGAGATCTTGCAGCTGCTGTAACTTGACATTTTCAGTGCATTGAAGTTTCTGTAGAAAAAAAGCATGAACTGCAACATCTGTCACCTTGCAGAGACCAAATGATTGAGAACCTGATAGTGCCTTGCCAGATAGATCCTGATGCATCACTGATGTTTTTTCCATTATAACAGATAGCCACTATCAGAAATGATACACAACCAAGAGGCAGCATTTCATGTCCTGAATAAATGTGTTTCTTTTGCAGGATGTGGTACTGGTTATTTCATAAATAGGCACAGGCAGTACTTTTTCCCTAGCCACATTTGAACTTTCTGAAAAGTAATTTTAAAATTTTTCTGTAAGATTATAATTTATCCAGAGGGTGACAGAACAAAATGCATTTTAATGTTGTTCATATGGAAATATACTAATACAAACTGATATCATCAAAATGCAATTGAAGTTGTTAGATGTCACCTTAATTGTTTCAATTAGGCTCTGCATACCCTGGTGCTGGGAAATAATCATGCTGTAAAGCTTTCAAAGAGATGACTTCAGTAATGTGTTAAGAAGTAAATCAAAGCACAGTTTTTATCTGCTGCATGCTAGAGGAATTGTTATTTGAACATTTATAGCTTTTAGATTGTGAAAATTTTAATGACAGCGATTGTCATCTTGTATCTAAGAGGTTTACTATCAAAGGAAGGCTGCTTCTGAAGTGAATAGGTTTGATGCAGGCATCGCAGAAATACACAGCAAAATGCATCCTGTGGTTTAAAAGAGCTATGACTGAAGAGACACAAAAAGTTTAACTAAACTAAACACAGAAAATAATTCTGCCAGTCTTGCGGATTAAACAACCCCTCACTCCTCCCGCCTCAAAGCCAAAACAACCCACCTAAAGTCTCACCCAGAAATAAAATTAGAAGTAAAATTAATGATGCAAATTCAATCAAGAACTCAAGGAAAAAATTGTGATTTAGTGGTAACTACTGAAATGAGTCTGTGCAGCTTTCCTCCTACTTTAGGGCCTCAGCAGAAAGATGGGCAAGTGCAGACACACAGAATGACAGATTAGATGACTGGGAGACTTCTCACTTGCCCATTGCCAATAATAAAATTCTCTCTTCAGCCAAAGACAAGACACTGTCTAGTGTCTTGCATCAAAAACCTTTTCTGAGGAAATTTTGGGGAACTTTCCTGAAGATTAGACACCTCCACAGAGGAGAGCAAATGAGAAAACCTCTTGTGTTCAACCTCAATTATTTTACTTTGCATATATTATCTTGATCATTGTAGTTTTGTTTCTTTGTACTCTTCATTGTACTATAAGAGAAAAGGTTGATGAGTCTGAGAGTGGGGGTAGGGAGGCAAGTAAGAGAGACTGGAAGTGGCATTCAGAAATGTGAGTCATGAACGCAAAGAAATATAGTGAAGAGTTCGTCATTAATAACTTGAGTTACGTGACTCCATAAAGTTTTAAGTTACAGCTGAAATGGGATGTATTCACATGCCTATATGATTCCACATAAGCTTGCACACCTGCCATAGATCTATATGCAGCCTTAGATGCAGGTTGGTTACTGATGTATTGGGTGTGCTTTTTAAATTTCAGGACAAAATGCCTCTGTTATATGCAGTGGAATGAAAATGCACATGTTTCCACTTACCAGAGGTGACAGCCAGTTTTGTGCAAAAAGGTCTTTATTTAACCACTGAAAAGCTATACAGCTGTCATAAATCTCATTGGAATGGTATTGTATTCATTTCTGATAATATCCAGCTTAATATAATTGTGTTCACTTTATGCTGCCTTAGCCCTTTTTTGTATTATGTAATAAGAAAGTTCAATATTCACAGGAAGTCTTTATGCTGCTGCATGTGAAAGTCTTGCTTTCAGGAGATTAATGATGGTCCCGTGATTCTTCTTAGCCTTCCCTCCCTGCAGCTCTACACTTTCACATATTCATCCAGCTTTTCCTTTCTTTGCCTAATATGATATCTATATCAAACACAGGGGCAGCAGATGGATTTCTCTCTTCTTCGTATTTAAGGAACAGTGAAATGCTCTCCTTCCTCCCTTCCTTCCTCCCTTCCTTCCTCCCTTCCTTCCTTCCTTCCTTTTTTATTTCTCTATGGTTGACAGGTCTTTTTACTGAAGAAGGCAGCTCCCTGTTTCCCCAATACATATAAACAGTTTCCTAAGAGGTGAAAAAGCTCTGAAGAGATTCTAGATCTTTTTTAGATTTAAAGCTGTCTAATTTGCTTCTCTTTTACACAGTTTAAAGAATGACATCCCTCTTCTGTTTGACCTGACGATGCTACAAAGAAAACTGTGTATTGCAGTACTTTGACATGTAACTCCAATATGTGAATTGTATAAACAGAAGAGGGTTGGGTGGAGTTGATATTTTTAATGGTTTGGGGGAATAAGGTATCTTTCAGAGCTACTTTAGATATTTCCTTTTTTTTTCTTATTTCTTCTTCCAGAGAAGATTTATAGCTTTAAACCCTTGATGACCAATGTTGAAACAGTGATGTAACAGGCTTGAAGTTGAAGGGTGTCATGACTTCTACAGAAAGTCTTGAATTTGGTCTTCTCCATGCTTTTTCTATACAGCTGACAAGCTCACATTTTGATATCATTTTTCCATATGCTTTTTCTTTTCTTCTTGTTTTTAAGCTGGTTTGTTACTCAGCATTGACCCATTTCTTATACATACCTCTTCAAATGGTAAGATTTCACCTTTGACAGTGACAAAGGAAGCAGATTCACCAACTTAGATCAATACACCAAGGTGTTTAAAATATGTCTGACTACACCTATGACTGTTGGTGATAGTAGCAGGATTCTGGCAGTGACATTTTGCAATGAGTTACCACAATACTGAAAATAATGTCAATAAGTCAGGGAAAAGGTTGTCATGTTGCTTGAGAAAGGAGAAGTAGAGAAAAGATCATAAAATACAAATTATTATAAATATCTCTCTAAAACTACTCAGTTGATAAAGATATGAAGATTGTGTTTGAGCCTAAAAATTGTTGATTGAGAGATTCATCCCTTTGTGCTGTATTCAGCTGATGAGGTGTAGAACTGTATGTCATGTTTTTAAAAGAAGGGTAAACTTACTTCTTCCGAACCAATTATTGCAGGGAAATGAGTCAAGATATTCCTTTACAAGACAACCAAGTCCTGAGGCTCCTGAGCAGTTCAGGAGTGACTCCATGTCAGTATTCTCCCTGTGACCAGTGGAGGTACTGAGCTGATAGGAAGGCATTAGGAAGAAGACATCAGTGCTGCATTTGATATACCCATCAGAAGCCTTGCCTAGCCTATATCTATTCTTCACTGGAACAGCAGGGTTTGAGGAACTGTCAGGACCTACACATGAACCACACCCAATGCTTCCTTAGCTCTCTTGAGAAGATGGTATATATCTTATGGACATGTGAAAAACTTACGTGGCCATGAAGAATATCGGAATAATCTTATTCACATCAGAAATGTCCCTTATAAAAATGTATTTGGATGAATTTGAAACATCTTTAAAATATATATTGGAGAGAGGAGAGCTAACAGGAATAGCTGGATCCAGTATCTGAGGCTTGTCAACGAAGCAAAGCAGAGGCAGAACAAATAGAAAGTGCTATAGTCAAGAAACAAAAGGCTACAAGAATGAATAATGTCAAATGGGCTACAATAGATCCTTTATAGGTGCTATACAGTGTTATATTGACAGAACTGAAAGGAAAGGAGAACTCTGGATGTAGTTAACTCGAAATTTGTTTGCTTCAGTGTGCTCTGTCTTTGGAATTAGATCCCATGCACATCTATCCATCTTTTCTTCCTTCAGCAGCTTCTTGTGAATACCCTTTCCACAGGTTGTTCAATGTGGTTTATGTCCTCTGCCTATGTGATCATTTTGAGTTCTGCAAGCCTGAATGACCAGTGCTATGGCTATCAGAGGAACAGTTGGATCTGGTCTCAGACTAGTCTTTTTTGTATAACCTGGTTCATTGAATGTAAGAGGTGAAACTCGACAGTGAAGTCACTTCTGTTTCCTGGAAGAGTGTTTTGACTACAGGGTTTTAACACAAGAAACATGTTTAAATGGAAAGGAATGGATCTTCCATACTTTTTTCCCAGCTATCTGCTTTTAGTAATAAACATGTGCTCAGAGCACATGGACTGCACTCAGAATCCCATGGTCTCTGTTACAAGGAAATCTCATTCATGAATTTTGGATTTATATGGGAAAAAGATTAAAGCCACATGTTCAGGTCAATTAAGATGGTGGGACCAGTACCAGAATTTCACATGCTTAAATAACTTTCAGTTGAAAATATGACATGACAAAAAGGATTGAAACTGATGGATTGAGGCTTTATGGGTTATTCTATGATAATTAAGCACTTAGAAATGAGCTAACATAAAATATGTGCCTCTTCATCTTTGTTAAGCCCACCTCAGAGACCCCTAGCAAAGAGTATGTTTGAGAGTAGAGGGGTATTGATTTAGTCTGAAAAAAGGGTTCATAAGTTCCCAAGGAAGGAGAACAGATTAGGGTCATGTCAGAAAACATTTGTGAATTATCCAGAAGCACATGCAAGGAGATGGAGGGAAGAACACTCACAGAAACAGTAATGTTTCTGTTTAAGTTTAAGTTGGGAAGAATTTGCCAACTGATGTTTAGAAGCATGTTCTGAGGTCCAGATAAGTGACCCACTGTGTTTCCAGCAGAATGGCTTTTGGGTTTCCAATTAATTCCGTTAGCCACGTGTTACATCTTCCAGAAAATACACCACTCATTCCTCTAAATTCTATGATTTTTGGATAAGTGACCCTTCTCATCAAGCATCTACAAATTACTGCTTATTTTAGTGCTTCATGTTGTTGTTTTCAGACCACCTTGGCATAAAGGTGAAGCAGAGTGCATGGGAGACAGATAGTTAAGAGGGTCATGGTACTGGGGCTTCTGGAACTCTGGTATGATCTCATAAGGGCAAATAAAATATCAGATGCCAGTAGGGTAAAATTGCAGTTGAAAGTTCCAAACATGAAACCATGTCTGCTGTCTGAAGAGCACATTTTTGCACACACCCAGTTAAGGCCCGGAATACTGTCAATGAAGATATCAAAGGACATACCTTTTGATATTTTGCTTGGAAGTTATAATATAACATGAGCCAGAAATCAGTTCCTATTCACACTAAAAACACAGACAGCTGGCTGCAGGAATGCAGCTGAGAGTATCAGTGAAAATACACAAGATATAGGAAAACAGAAGGGGAGGGAAGGTTAACATCCTCTCCCTCTACTACAGACAAAAATGAAAGCCATTTTCCTCAGGTCATGATCCCAGTGCCTGTAAACTGACATAACTTAGAGCAAGCAGGACCTCCACCCATTTCCACAAGGAAAGCACCAGGTACATTGGTCAGCTTGGAATAAGTGCTCTGTGACCATGAAAGATAACCTACTGTATATCACTAGTGAGAAACTAGGGATGAGTGTGTTGTGCAATGTGATGTACTTGAATTTGGGGATACCAAGTCACAAGAAACAGTACAGGCACTTAACATCCATCCATCCATTCATTCATCCATCCAGACTTGCATTTGGAAAGAGTATTGTCAAACATGTGAGTCTTGAAAGAATATCCCTGTCAAAGAATGAAGATATCAGGAGAGAGCCAACAAATTCTGTAGCCTTATTTTACCTAGAGACATCAAGTGACAACTAGATGGAATGAAACATGGGCATACTGAAAGGATGGTTTGGGGCAATAAGGACACAGGATAGAGTAGGAAACTTTGATCTAGAAAACTGACATTTTGAAGCGAATGTGTATTCTTTTATGAAAACCTCATTGTTAATAAGACAGTACTACAAGAAACATTTAAGTTTTAGGTGCAACTACTTTATAGTATAAATGCAATATGCTTATTAATTTACATATTTCTTATCATTCTGAAAGTGGTGTGGAGTTAAATCAAAAGAAGCTTCTATGGGGAAAATAAAAGCAAATGAAAAAATTCTAAAGACCAGTAAAGAGATGACAGCCATTTTTTTCCCAAAAACCCTTCAGAGATATGTAGGTGAACAGATTTTAGATAATGCTATCTCATCTACTATGATGGAGCTAGTGATGTATTTTCTAGGTCAGTGAAGCTGGGGGCAGAACTTAGGGCTGAGTGTCACCTCCCAGTTAAATATCATTTCTAAAGAGGAAGATAAAAAGATGTTGAGTGGAATAGCATGCATGTATTTATAGGAAGGAATTTATAGGTATTATAGGTAGGCATGGGACCGTTCTGTCCATTATTGTCCCTATTTAGGCAGTGGTTTCTGTGATGTGCTCACCCAGGTTGCCTGGTTCTTGTCATGACCCCATAAATATGCAGCTCCCCAATCTCAAAGGGAAGGTGCCGAGACAGTAAGGCAGAATTTTGTGTTTGCTGCTACACAGATCTGGGTGCAATTGGGCAAAGAGAATTCCACACATGCTTGCAAACAAAGCATAAATTTAGAAAAAAACCACTCACAGGCTTCCTATTTCAGCCCTGTTCTGTGCATATTTTTTGTGTTTGGCTGAATATAAAAACCATTTGTTTTGAAGAACCTGTTTTGGGATTAGTTTAATTAATGGAGGGCCAGAGAGAAGTTTTCAGCAGAGTCCTCTATATGAGCTGCGACTCTATTGTAGTGACAGGAAAACTGCAAAGTAAAGTCCAGTTTGAGTATGGTCAAACAAAATCTTTCTCGCTTGTAAGAAGCAATGCAAGTCCTATGACCTGAGGGTGAGCTGTGAGAGAAATTACAAAGGAATGTAAAACACAGCTTGTCCTGTAACAGGAGCCTGAGAGGAGGCACCTCAGGCCCCAGTGAAACTACTGAGGTGAGAATCAAGTGACACATGGCTTCATTGAAAAAAGCCTGGACAGAATCCAGTGTGGCTTGGGCAGGCAAGGGAAAGACACAGGGTTTGGCCAGGGAATGGGTACTTGTTTAAATGTCAGTTAGGTCAGGCTTCACTCAGGCTGTAGCAAGCAAGCTCAGATCAATGATAACAGACAAGGGAGCTGAGATGTTTCATACCTGTTATCTCCTTGCAGTCATCTTAGATTGCCCTTCAGAGGCAGAGGATAATTGCTGGTTTACTGACAAGCAGTGACAAGTCACTACTTCTAGCTCCCCCACCAAGACTTTTTTCATTTAGTTGTTAATAAATCCCTGCTTTTCATAAGCCAGTTTGGAGATGAACATTTCATGTTGCAGCTATCACTGGCCAAACATCATGAATATGTTCCTACATATGATAGAACTCCTTTTACACCTTGTTTCCACACCCCAAGTATTACAGTGCAAATGAGTGCTCTGTACATTTCTGGAAACTTGTCTGTGTGAACACAGGTTGATAAAATCTTCTAAGAAATAAATTTTTCCAGCTCAGTATTTTTATTCTCAGCGGAGGTAGGGCATAAGGCTTACATATTGTTTAAACCATGGAAACACTTCCAAATATATTGGCAGATAAATACACAAGCTTGTAGTTCGTTGTCCTGTGTAAAAATATTGTGTAAAAATAGGTGAGCAAAAATATCCAAGAATTATGTAGGAAACCTTCTCATTACTGGGATCACAGAACATACTGGCTTGTGGGTGTGATCCTTAAGGCCAAAAGTCCCCATATCCCATGAAGTCTCTGTAATGGAGGAGAATGCTTTAAAAAACATGGCACAAATCCTGTGATGTTCTTAATGGGTCTTGGATCTGACTAAGGGAAAGTTGGCACAATGTATTGGATTATTGTCCAGCATTCCTCCTCAAAATCACCTCTGTTGGTATTTGTAAATAATGAGAAAGAAGTGTAATATCCATGCTGTTTTTCATGCTAAATATAGTGTTTGCATCTACTGTTCCTTTTCAGTGGTTTCGGGTTATATGCACTGCATTTTTAAAGGTTCTAAGGAACCCTCACTGAAGTTCTACTAAAAAAACCCTAAAAAACAAAATAGGAATAAAAAACCTTTTCAGTATGCCAAGGACCTTTAAAATCTGCCACTTTGGGCTTTAACAATGGTACCTGAGGGGGGAAAAAAAAAGTGTAGAAGTAAACTGGCACAGTAGGAAGCAGTGCTTCCCCAAAGGCTCCTATCCTTTTGTTCTCTGACGGGCAGATGGGTAGATGGACAGCAGGGTCCAAGGATGGTGTGACAGTACAAATCTTAGAAGCCCCTGATGATTCAACCTCTGTGACCACAGAGTCTCATATTAATCAGTCAAGATGAATACCTTTGTGGCTATTAGCATGATGTAGCCCTGTGGAAGTCATGTGGCAACTCCTTTTGATGCTCTGTAGTTACTCAAGAGTTACTAGCTGTGCATGTAGCTGCAGCTATTATTCCAAAAGCAAGAAATATTTATAAAGTAGGCGTATAGATGGGGAGAAGGTGATTATTTGATATTTACTCTGGTTACTCTTTTTGATTAGATTACAGACCATTATAAAAATTGTTCTGTAATGATAAAATTCTGCAAATAAGAGCAACTGTATGTTTTATCACCTGTACACCTAAAAAAAATAACATCTGAAACCCTTTTATCTCATCTTCTATTTGACACATTCTTTCCAAAACCACACTGAATATACACAGAGTAAAGTTCAACTTGAGACACTTCTGCATTCAGAAGCAATCTTGTAGAGTAACTTTCTTCCATTCTGACACTGTCTGTGGATTCTAAATCAGTACAAACTGCAAAATGAAGAACACTAAAACTTATAACTGAAAAAAGCTATTGCCCTGCTTCATTAATTCCACCACAATTGCATGTGTGATTTACACTCATACTCCCACTTTAACTTCCTTTCAGCCCACAAAACGTTTTGAGATCTAATATATATTACTTCAGGTATTTCTATGACTTTGCTGAAGACAACAAATAAATCTGCACCTTGTCTTTCTGATTGCTGGCATTCTTTAGCACATAGCAAAGATTTTTCACACTTTGTGTGTGGTGATTTTCTGTTGTAAATTATTGCTTTATATTGAAATAACAGTATGAAATTAATTTGATCTGATCCCTGGAGCTGAATTCCAACCACCAGGCCACATAGGGAATATATCTTTTATTTACAGTTCATTTACTACTGACAATCATAGTGGCAATTTCATTAAATGAAACGTATCCCAAACTTAAAAGCCTGTTAATATGAACTTGTCACTGATCTGACTTTATTAACATTACTGACTTTTTTCATTTTTTTCCAGAGGATTAATAAATATGTTTTTACATTATAATTGTTTTTTAAATATCTATGTATAAAATTGTTTTAAATAGTTCAGAAATAGGAGTTTCAGATAGAGCAAATAAAAGAACTATCCTCTTGTCTAATAATAAACTTGTAAAGTTTATTATTCCTTAAAATATAGAAAAGGTTAATAATTCTAAAAGTCAAATCTTCCTGGAATAATTTCTCCAAGGGTTAAAAATAAAATAGGCTTTTCAAAACTAAAGCAGGTTGAATAATAACCCAATTTTAACCTCACAATCTTTTTTTTTTTTTGAATGTGTAGGGTAGTCCTTCTTTCTTATCAGTTGGGCAGGGATTTCCTGCTACTGAGCACACATTTGTGTCTTAGACAATATAATGGGTATGTACATTAACTGCTCTATTGCTCTTACAGTGCACCACAAATAAGCAATAGAAAGCTGTTTCATCTTTCTCTCAAAAGATATTTTCTGCTGTCTGTATTAATTGGCATTTGAGATCATGTGCTGTCACTTTTGCATTTTGCTAAGGAAAAAATATGTATTACAGCTATTGTTGTTAATAATATAAAGCCTGACTTTTCTTACAGGGATTAATTTGAAGTGACACTATGGAGTTTGACAGCTCTAGTTGGTTATTTTAATTTACTAGACAATTTTGCATGGTATTGGCATGGGGACATGGTCTCCGGCAACAGGTTTTTTCTATTGGTTATTTTATAAATGAAATAAATATTGAAGCAAACAGTAAGCCTAACTAAAGACTAAATTACTATGCAAGATAATTCTCAGTAAACAATTATTGAATGGAAATGTGATGATACACTTAATAAATGATTGAATACTTCACTGATAAATGTTTTTTGCAGGATGAGGGACGAAGGTGCACACTACTTCTTGGATTTTTTTTAGAAATTTTGAGGTGCTCATATACTGGCTTTGGAGTACCCGTTATTCTTTTCTGTAATTCAGTCATTTCAAGTTACTTTAATATGACTTCCATTTATTTTAAGGCAGCTGAAGATGTTTATGAGCTAAGCATGACAGGTTCAGTCTTACATGTATTAAAATGTGACACTGAATTGGAAATTGAATCTTGTAGATAATAAACTTTTTTCCTCAGCAAAACTACAGAAAACACTATTAAAAAACTCCTGAAAATCAACCAGATTTAGTAACTTGTCCAAGTCTAGGTACTTATAAACACATTGCTATAATGAATTCTATGAATTGTTAGTTATTTAGCAGGGATATGGTTCTAAAAATGTCAATTCTTTCCTCAAAATAAGTATAAAATATAGAATATATCTGCTCTAAACCTTCAAGTGGATGTACTAGGAGGATGAATTTTAAATTAGTGCTCTGCAGCCTCTGAGATCAGCAGATAATAAAGAAAGTATGGAAATATGTCCTACATGAACATGATTCAGCTGGTTATTAAATTACAGGAAAAAAACCCCTCTTTTGCCTCAGGTTTGTTTTAATCTCTGTAGTGTGCATCAGTCTTATTCCAAAGGAGTTTTGCTAGGGCTCTGTGTGTTGGTCATGACTTTTTCACTTTACTTTAGTGTTTCTTCTGTTGATCCCTTATTGAGTTTTAGAGACTGCTTCTTTGTGTGCATACACACAAAACATACACCCCTAATTGGTCAACATGAGGCAAAACCCCCCTCTCCTTCCTTTCTTTTCCTTCCACAGATAAAATGCCGTGGAGAGAAGGAGAAAAACCATTACATCATAAAGAGGTCTGACCATTGTCCAGACTTTGCAGACCTCACACTTCAAGGCCACAATCACCCAGAGCTTCCAGAAGCAGGTTTCCAGAAACTGGCTTCTGTTCCCATGCTGCTTCTGTGTCCTTGGTCTTCCTTATTCCTGGTCACTACACTTTTCTGTCCGCCCTGGTCTGGAAAGTGGTTCTCAAATGCCTTTTTCTGCAGGTCCTAAAATGAATATATATTTTTAAAAATCTGGTGGTAAGCCAACGTTACTAGAATTTAATTTTCTTCATGTGTAGAATCTCTTCTTCTTGAAGATGTTTCATCAACATTTGAGAGAATGAGTTCTTATGTACAGAATGGCTTCCTATAGCTGTTCTGATTCACAATGGGATGCATCTAGCTTTTATAAGTTAAAGGGCACAGTTTTCTGCTTTTTCATGTAAGCTCTTTTTTAAGACAACTCCATTTATCACTTATGTGAAAATCTGCTGTTACCAGAAATTGCTCATCCTACTAGTTATCAATGAACTTTAGGTAAGCCAGCCCCATGAAATTGCTTATATTTTATTTTCACAGTTGTACTGGGTCTGGTTTGCCAAATTGGGTACCACAAAAGACTGTGATGTGAGAACCTTTACTGGTCACTTGATGCCCTTGCAGTTGTACTGTCAGGTCCCCTCCTCAGCAGGATAGGAGATGAAAATACCATGAATATGCTCAGGGACTGAGATAACAACAGTGAGATCACTCATTGGTTACTGTCACAGCAGGCAACTGTTTCCTGGCTTCAGGAAATCAACTTTTTGCCAGTTAATAACCAATGCAAATAGAAATAATAACAAAACTAAAAGCCTCTTCTTACAACCCCATTCTTCTCCCCAGTCTCATCTTCACTCCTACCCTCACTTCTGCCTGTTCCCCTCAAATGATGCAGGATGTTGGGGAAAGGGGGTTTTCGTCAGTTCACAACACTTTGTTTCTATTACTCCTCCTTCTCATGCTGTTCCCCTGCTCCAGCATGGGATTCCTCCCACAAGATACAGTCCTTAATTGTTCTCCAGCATGGGTCTTTTCAATGAGGTACAGTTCTTCAGGAATCTACTGCTCTCAAAGGGTCACAGGTCATGCCAGAAAACCAGCTCCTATGTGGGCCCCAGTTCCTGAAACGAGTCAGCTCCAACATGGTCTCTTCACAAGCTGCAGCGTCAGACCACATCCACTTGCTCCAATGTTGGGCCCTCCACATGCTTCAGGTGGATCTCTGCTCCACTGTGGTCCTCCACGTGTCGCAGGGGCACAGCCTAACTGACCGTGGCCTTCGCCACGGCTGCAGGAGAACTTCTGCTTGGGGCCTGGAGCACCTCTGCCCCCGCCTTCTGCACTGACCTCAGTGTCTGCAAGGCTGTTTCTCCCACGTATTTCTCTCTCCTCCAACAGCTGTCACACCACATTTTTTACCCTTTTTAAAATATGCTATAATGGGCTCAACTTTAGCCAGTAGTGGGTGCATCTGGGAGCTGGCCGAGCTGGCTCCATCTGACTGGCGGCTTCTTACAGAAGTCACCTCTCCAGCCCCCACTACCAAAACCTTGCCAACTGCAGTCAATACTACAGTTTTGTCAAACCCAAATGTAGTTATGGCCTGTAGTGAATTCATTTAAACACAGAGGAAAGAAAGAAGAATGCTGAACTTGTGATAGGGTCATGGCAAAAGAATGTCAGTTTATAGTAAAAGCTCAAAATTTGACAATGTAAAGAAAAATATAACTGCAAGGAAAAATTGTTAATAATGAAACTTTGTTGTTAATTTTCTATGACTTTATCACTGAGCACTTTTTTTTTTGTTTATTATCACATACTTTCTCTTCTGACCATCCTGCTATGATGACTGAAGGTTATGGAGATGAGTGCATGGTTCAAGGACTTTCTTCTTGATTTCAAGATAGAAAGAATGAAATTCATTTCTGTGCAAGCAAGGCATTTTGGAACGTAAAGAGGACTATGCTATCATACTTACTTCTGGGGAGGGGTCAAAGACTATTTGGTATGAAATTAGTACTAGATCTCTGAAGTGCTTTAGACTTTGCCTTTTCAAATCCATCCTGTTTGCATTTATATTGATTTAATTCAATAAGTTTTCTGAGTTCTGGGGAAAAAATATATATATTTCTTCCTTTGCTAAACAAAATGTAAATAAACTTTCTAAGACAACTCCCATCACAGTATGATGCTAATAAGAAAACATTGCCCAAGATTTAATTGTGCTATTTGGTATTAAAATGTTTGTCTCAGAAGATTCATAAATATTTTATTTCTGTACTGCAAAATGTTATTTTCTTTTTTTTTTCTTTTAAATTTGCCTCTCTATGCTTCCTTAATGACTTTACTAACAAAAAGTCAGTTGAGAATTATATAAAATCCCTTTTGTGATGCTCATTAGAACAATTCATTGAATATTAAACATAGTAGATATCTCAGTGTTTTGGTATCCATTTTACAACTAGTTAAATCCTAAACAGTCCTAAACAGGTCACAGGCCTCAGTTTAAGGATGTTTGTTTGTAATAAAAGCTCTCCTGCACCTGGCTTTGTGCTTTGTAAGAAACTGTTTTTCTCCAGGGTACAATTACATCAAGATTCTTTTTTTTCAGCCAGCAACAAGAAAGGATAATGGGAAAACTCAAGTTACACCAAATATTTGGTCTAGAGTTTGCCTTTGCCAATCTACTGGATATTAAGCATAAGAGTTTGAAATCCCATGAGAACAATAGGTTACTATTTTGTGGATATTTTAAAAGGCTCTAATTTAGACTAAACTTCCTTTAATTTTTCAGTTCATATCAGAGGCTTTAAATCAGGAGAATGAACCGTGCTTTAACTAAATTTTCCCATTCCACTAAGAAAAAGGATAGTGTTTTCCTTAGTGAAGTTTAATATTACTAATGGTTCTCATTCTATAGAAGGGATTTAAGAAGCTAATTTGAATTAACTGGGAGTTATTATTATTCCTTCTAATTGATTAAAATGTTTTCTTTTCTATGCCAATACTCTGTTTTGTATGGTTGTCATAGTTTAACCCCAGCCATTAACGAAGCCTCACGCAGCCTCTTGCTCACTCCCCACTATCAGGACCAGGGAGAGAATCAGAAGGGTAAAAGCTGGAAAACTCATGGGTTGTTATAAAAAGAGGTTAGTAGGGAAAGCAAAAGCCACACATGCAAGCTAAGCAAAACAAGGAATTAATTCACTTCTACCCGTGGGCAGACAGGTGTTCTGCCATCTCCAGGAGAGCAGGGCCCCATCACACATAATGGTGACTTGGAAAGACAAACGCCATCACTCTCCCACTCTGCAGGGAAAGCGGGATGTATCAACACACACTCCAAATATTCCCCCCCTTCCTCCTTCTCCCCAGTTTTTATACTGAGCATGATGTCATATGGTCTGGAATATTCCTTTGAACATTTTGGATCACCTGTCCTGGCTGTGTCTCCTCCCAACCTCCCGTGCACCCTCAGCCTCCTTTTCAGCATGGCAGTAGGAAAAGCAGAAAAGGCCTTGGTTCTGTGTAAGCCCTGCTCAACAATAAAAAAACATTTCTATATTATCGACCCTGTCTTCAGCACAAATCCAAAACACAGCCCCATACCAGCCACTGTGAGGAAAATTAACTCTACCTCAGCCAGCACCAGCAGAGTGGTTCTTCCAACTGCATGAGGCAGAGGTAAAGGAAGACACACTCCTAGTAGTGCATGAGTGTTCCAGAACGACAGACTTAATGGAAAAAGACAAAATACGCTGGAAACCACTTGTGAATTATAGTTGTAAATGAAACACAATATTGAAATATAATCTATACTTACTATTGCAGAAAGGTAGCTATGATGACACCAAAATTATATTTCAGCAACAAAACTTTTGAGAATGTTGTCAAAAAAATCCATTGTCAACTTAGGGAATTGTAGGAAAGAAAGTCTGATTTCACTAGCAAATTTATACAAAAACTCCTGTATAAAACTGATACCAGAATTAGGGTCTTTCTTTCTGGAAATACTGTCATCTAATGCACTCTAATGTCAGTAGCTGGGCATCACCTCTTTTCCATATTATTAATTTTCTGCTTTTGTAACTGCTTCGTTTCAAGAATGCGAGAAGGAATGGCTTTTAGTGAGAGATGACATAGATCAGTCATATGTTATTGTACAAAATTAGACATCCAAAATGTTAATAAGTTTCTAGAAACACTTTTTATAGTACCATCAAATTGTTTTCATAATTTCAGTGTTCCAGGAATGAAAGACCATGTCTTCTATGATATTAGCCACGAAGGAGGCATGATTCAAGTCCCTTCCTCCAACAGGGAAAAAGCAAAGGTTTGACTATGAACTGTAGAACTTAAATATGCCAAAGGTGCAAAGCCACAAATTTGAAAGCATAAAGTGTCTGTTTTATTGTGCCTGTCTTCTCCAGTGATCCTCTTCTCAATTCACTGAGACTGGTCCTTTTCCATTAAAGAGGTTCCACGTATCTCCGGTTCTGATGAACGCTGGGACCAAGCTATTTCTTGATCCACCCTTCCCTTGGAGGTCTCCTGTCTTCTATCCATTGAAACTTTACTCTTTCCCTCACTTACCATGTCCTAACCTTTCCTTTTCTTGGAACTTCAGACAAGTGAGATTACCCTGCAGGAAAGAAAGAAATGGGCAAAGAGTTTCTGAAAGGTATGACTGTTTCAGGTGGGGAATCATCATGTTTTAGATTTTGAATGCTACATTAAATGCAACAAAGTTTTTACATAGGCAGAATCTACTGATATCTGTGCACAACATAGAGAATCTCTACTTCTATATTTGCCTGAAATTACTATTATAAGTTATTTAAATGAGGGCTTGTTTGGTTTTAATCCTTTTCTTCACGAAATACTAATGTTTGAATGGACAAATGATTCTCTTCTATCTCTGAATTCCCTTGGTTTTGTGCGCACTTTAAGCTAGACTCTAATTTCTTTTCATGTAAGCTAAGTACTTGAAGCTTAAGGATATGATTTAATCTAAAGCATGAAAAAAAAAGAGAGGGTTTCCTTTTATATAGTCCCCAGCAGAAGAGTGTTCTACTTTCCATTCAGTAACAGTGCTTGGACTATATCAAATGCAGTTTTAAAAGTGAGGTCATGATGCTATGATTCAAAATTTGTCAGATGTAAAGCCATAAGGGATTTTTAGAAGATGAAAAGACTAGACTTCTGATGTGACCTGATGCAGCTGAGTAACTACCAAAGTCACAAGTCAGTTTCTGACTATAAAAGAGACATCTGATCAGATTGTCATGCTTTATGTTTAATGGAGTGTTACAAGGACTTTGACACAAACCATTACCCACTATTTACTTATTCAAGGCAGAAACCTACTGGAAAATTGAACGAAATTATCCATACTTTAACAGCTTTGAGCAGATTGCAGTATGATCAAAATTTCTAAAACATGCCTCTTTGAGAACAGTGGTATTAAATGTTCTTGAATTCTTGTATTGTACTTTAATAATTACAATTTACTAAATAATTTTTAACCTCTAGGATACTAAATAAATATGTTGCCAATGTTGCAATTTATATCTGCTATGTATGGCTATGTTACAGAAAGATCTTTTATTGACTAGATTCAAATGGTAATCAGCTGTGAACCTGTTATCCTTTCAGAACTTGCAATTCTTGAAACAAAACTATGTTAGCCAATTTCTTTACTATACCTTTGGGAATCAAAGCCATTGTAAAAATAACTAGCAATAACTCTAGTCTTTGATGCTATAGAGAATTTGAATTTTCAACTAAAAGAACCTCAGAGGAATCTTGGTCACAGCAAATTGCGCAGAGAAAACATGCTGTTGAAAAATTGGTTCAAAATATATTGGTTGCTACTCAAAAAGAAAAAGCTGGTAAAATCATAATGCTTGCTTTTGAGAATAAACAGTGAAGCAAGGCATGATAGCTCTTTTGCAGATCCACATAAACTATACATTGGGACAATGTGCGATTAGCATGTACTACTTCTGAACCTTAGAAAAGTAAATGACTTGAAGTCTCTATGAGGGTGGTATAGACATAAGAAAGAAGAATGAAATAATTATTCCAGGCATTTTTTTTTCCCCTGCAGAAATGACCAGGGCTTATAATTATTCTCTAATGTGATTATCAGACAAGATACAAAATAACAGCTAAGAAACCTAGCAAGAAGATTATATTTTCATTCAGGACACTAATGATATTTTAACAAATGGAAAAGAAAAGAATTATAAATGTCTGACATCTTTTGGAAGTTATGTAGTTAATAGAGAAGGATCACAAATAGTAGAGGGACTTTCTTTCTATTGATATAGTGGTGCAAATCTTACATTAGTCAAAGTATTCATTTGCATCAGGTTATACTGGTCCCAAGCACTGCTTGTCTTCAAAGAAGAATTCCAAGTAGTTCAAGACATATTTCAAAAGTAGTACAACATTTTAAGTATTACTTAAGAAAGAAGGCTTTAGAACAAATAACTTTGAAGGGTGAATCAATTTATTAATCTGTATCTTTTTAAAGTCTTTTGCTGAATTTTTATGTTCATTTTATTTCTGATGAATCCTGTAATTGCAGAGATTTTTATCAGATTAAGCTTGGCCCTACAAGGCAAAAGATCAAATTGTTTTTCACCATCTAGCTGCATTAAGCGGGCCTGGAGGTCAATCATATCAGCAAAAGATCTATCTGTGTCAAGGGAAGAAAGTTGACTGAAAAGTATTTCTGTGAAGATGTTATAATTGTCAAGAACCAGTTTTAAGTGCGGAATTTTACATATATTTGAATAATTCACTATTCAAGTGCTCATATTCCACTATTTTAATCATATATAAATATTATTGAAAGGATGTGCAAAAGAGCATACTTTTTTGAGGTAGAATGGCAGCTTTGTCATCCTTTGTAAATCTGAAAACACATATCTTCAGACCTGAATACTTTATTTGGGCAGTATTTTTAAAAGAACTTCTGTCCCTTTAGACAGATTTCTTCTAGTTCTATTAAATCTGGTGCCCTGAAAAAGATGTTGCTCATTAGACCAAATAAGCAGAAATAATTAGACATCTCATAAATTGCAGAATCATTGAATAATTTAGATAGGAAGAGACCTCCAGAGGCTGAATCCAACTCTCTGCTCAAAGCAGATCCGATCAGCTCAGCTAGCTTGAGAATTGTCAAGCCAAGTTTTGAGTATCTCCAAGGACAGGAGTTCCACAAGCTTTTTGGGCAACCTGATGTAGTGTTAGAGCATCGTCATAGGGAAAACCTTTTGTGTGGTATCTAACTGAGATTTCCTGTACTGTCAAGTGCTCTTGACAGAATAGCCTCTAGTATCCATCTCTGAAAGATGTCACTAGTAACCAGCTGGACCTATGGCACTGATCACAATCCCTAAAGCCTGGTAGTCCAGTGAAATTTCCACATGCCTGATTCATTCACTTAATGAGATCAGATATTACTAGTGTGGCCATAAGCAAACTATGGGACACAGTGTCAAAGGCCTTATTAAATCAGAGCATGTGACAACCACTGCTCTTCCCCTGTCCAAAGCATTAATCAAGTCATTGTAGAAGGCAATCAGCTTGGTCAGGCCTGATTTACCTTTCATAAAGTCTTTCTGACTGATCCAAGCCACCTTCTTGTCTTCCATGTGTTTGGAGACGGTTTCCAGGAATGTGTGCTCTACAACTTTCCCAGGAGCTGAGCATGAGTTAAGGCTAATTGGCTGTGTGTGGTTCCTGAGTCCTCCCTCCTGTCCTTGTGTTACTGGGCAATACTGTTGTGAACGGAAATGTGTTCTTTTACCATCTGACTGAAACTACTGCAAGAATTTTCCTGTGAGAGGAAGTCCTAAGAGATGAAACTCCATTATAAGGGAGTATCTTAGATGAAGGAAACTCCACCTCTCTGTACAGCAATGTAATTCTAAACCCTACAGATGTATCCAAATTATTAGTGAAGGTTAGACTACTAAAACCTGCTAATCTTTGTATTACAGGACTGACTTAATAAAGCTTTAGTGAACTATCTTCACTTCAATGTGGTATTTTATTTATAAATTATTATATATTTAATATATAAGTGATTTTATAGATTTTGTATATAAATAATTTTTTTCTCAGTGTGAAACTGAAGTAAGTAAGAAGAATAAAAGGGAAAATAATGTGATTGAAAGGTCTGCTGGACAAAGATAACCTGAGACAAACTTGTAGACTAAACTTTTTTTCAGTAAAATGTCTTTTCTTAAAATACAGAACATGGGAGCTCTGTCTAATCTATGTAGAGAACTGCATCTAAATAATTAGAGAATTTCTAGGAAAGAAGGCAGAAAAAAATATGAAGAATAACATGTACTTATCATGGTGAAAAACACTTATGGTAACAGTGATTTAGCTGTTAATTGTAAGATACTGATAACTAATAACAGCAACAAAACTCAAGACTAAAGTTACATAAATAAAGTTTAACATTAAATTTAGAAAAATTACATATCTTACATACCACAACCATTTCGAGTTATCCCATTTTTAAGGAAATATTGATTGCAGTGCATGTACAGATGCATTTGTTACAGAAGATAATTTTAAAACACAAGCTTTATTGGTAAGCTGAAAGGTTTGCAGAGTGGACAAAACTGTTTTCTCTGCTTCCAGCAACTCATTTGAAACAAGTTCAGTAAATGTATAGCTGTCACTGTGAATATATCTTGCATTCCGATCAGAACCTGAGGCAGGGAAAATTCCCTCTCATATTAAGGCTTATTGGCATAGCCTATCCTTTTCAGTACTTAGGACTGAAATTACTGTCCTAAGAGAAACCACTGAAAAGATAATTGTTCAATAGGCCAGTCAACCTACAATATGTGAGGAATGTACTTCTAAAATTAATTTTACCTTGTCTTATTAAGTAGTTACCCTTTCATGAGAGGGCTGTTTGAATCTCACTTGACTTACTCTTCAGTAATATGATGAAAAATAGAAACATGTAGGAATTTGTAAATCTGTTCAAGGGCAAGTGGTACTGCTGTAAAAGTATAGTTGAGAAACAGAACAGTGGTGGTACTCTTCAAATGTAACTCTCATGGCAATTCAGCCAAACAATAACGTGTTTGTAGGCCTCTCAATATGCTATTGATGAATCAGATGCTGCTTTTAAGTCTTATGCCCCATTTGAAAAAAAAATGAAAAATGAAGAGAATATAGACATAAATTAAGTGAACAATGGCTGAAAAGAGTAGAAAGAATTCAACACGTGTAAGAAAATTAAATAATATAAAGGTGAACACATGACTTGTCTCTTTTCTGCTCCTAACCTCCCATCAAGAAAATGCCAAATTTTAAGGAGATCTTGAGCTTAAGAAACTGAAAATATAAAAAGGACTTAAACCTCAAAGATAAAGACTGGCAAATCCAAGCTAAAGTAACTCTATTAAAAAAATACAACACAGAGTAATAAAGATAAAAAAAGATGAAACTAATAAAGATGACTGATCATTAAGTATGATTGGGAATATTGAAAAGTTTTTAGTTACTTATCTATTTTCTTTAGTTTTCAATTCAACCTTAGAAGGAAAAGTACATTTAATTCAAACATAGTCTGTGGGGTGCAATGTGGAATAACACAGATAAAACAACAATCACAGCATATGTACCACAATACAAGTCATATTTTCAAGGCAAGACATGGAGGTGAACAAAAAAATGGAACAAATTTGAAATTTGTTTAGTAAAACAGGACATGTTAGGCTAAATTAACGTACTAAATAACTTATTTTTTCTTTTAGAGAGGAGAAATAAAAGGGATCTTGAAAATCTATATAAAGAACCATAGACGCATAGAGCAATTAAGGATGGGAAGGACTTCTGGCATCATCTAGTCCAGAAGCAGATGCTTTAGTTTATATAGGGTTGCTCAAAGACTTTGGTGAAATGTTTAATAAAATCCCATTTACAGAAGATGGAGTGGATGAAGTCAGTAAATTAAAAATCGGTATGGATCTTGCTATAGAGATAGTAACAATAGGTAATGATGAAGAGGAAAATCTAAGATGGGAGGGACATTCCTCCAGGATGAACCAGAGGATCAGTGTTCTCAAATATCTTGGTTCATGAGACAAGGCTAATGAAATTTGACCATGACACAAAGTTCAGAGACATCTTGAACAACAGTAATAGTGTATGCCCTTGATAAATGAAGTTGTAGAATACATTTAATAGCATAGAAAGTGCATGGTGACATATCATGGGAGTAATAAAAACAATTTTACAATGAATAGCAAATTGTTTGCAAATACATGAAGATTCTGATTATTTCACAGGGCTGTGAGCCACCTATGTGATGCAGCTGTAGAAAGTGTTAAAAATGTTGAAAGCTGCTGTGAATCATTTACTGATGACTTAGTAGATGAAGATGATGGCTCAAAAAGTGTGATAAAATTGCTAACACAATAACATTCTCAGAATGAAGAACTAACTACAAGGATTTGAATTACCATTTCAAATAATTTCACTTCATACTGGACCATATCAAGTACATAAATGTTCTTGATAAGGGAAATGTTTTTGATCAGGTAAAATTAATTTAAAAATGAAATAAATATCCAATATATATTGTGTCTCAAACTACTCATATGCTCAGAGGTCAACAGCTGTAATACAGGATAGTGAGTAGGAAATAACAGGGGAAAGGTTTCACAAACATCCGCAAAAGGCATTAAAACGTGATTAGAACAGCTGCTCTATTGGTACATGAGAGATTTCTTCAGGAATAATGAAGAGCTTGTGAGATATGATCAAGTTTAATTTGGATTGTGCTTAAACCTGTGGGACTGTATCAGATTTCTCTGTATTGAGTAGCAGTGAACAAAAATGAAATCCATGCAGAGTGGAATGGCTGTGCACTGTATTCTGAAGAATTTACTCACCTTAGACACCGGGAAATGTAATTATAAAAATATCCCAACAGAAAACAAAGGATATGCATAGATCACAGGAGCTTTGGACCCAGCATAAGGGACTAGTTTTACAGAAGGTAGAAAAGCAGATAAATGGTATAACAAAACCAATTGGGAACACAGACTGTACAGCTTCATCCAGGAATGTTTCCATCTGTTGTGGTTTTGCTAGACCTGGTTTTGGTAGCAGGGGGGCATACAGGGCTGGCTCCTGTGAGAAGCTGCTAGAAGCCCCACCATCATGTCCTGCAGGGCCAATG